>JABFFF010000016.1:0-154611 GCA_013623665.1 Fusarium sublunatum
GTCCCTGTTGTTGAACCGAATTGATTGTGTTGATTGATCTGTCTGCCTAATCTCCCTTGTTTCGTTGCCCCTCTTTGTACAGCGAGTTGCGCTAGACCATTCTAGGGTGTAACCGATCAGGTGACCTTCTAAACCTTACTCCGAGGCTCGTTATGTGTAAACGAAGCTCGATTACATGATTACATGATAGCTCCGGTTTAACAATAACCATATTGCCCTTATTTAGCTGAGGAAAATCTTCATACCGCAGACAAAGCCCAAGGATAAGAACAAACCCTGACTTCTTATCCTTAACGGTTATAAAAGTTATATAACTAAGGAATTCCTCTAGGAGTGCTATAAGAATAATATATATATATTATTCCTTCCAGTATACACTTCCTATATCCTATAACCATTAGATATAGCTATCTTTAGTCCTCTAAAGCAGGCATATTATCGTCTCCTTTCCAATCTTATTATAACGGCAGATTCCTCTTATATTAAAAAGATATCCTTCCTTATTTATTATCACCAAACACAGATTAAAGCTATCACAAAATCTAATACTTAAGCCGGCTTTAAAGCTACAGGCCTTTAGCCAGTCAATTTAATAAAGGTCCTTATAAACCTAATAGTTACGCAGATTACTTTACTAAATATACTTCTAATTACGCCTATAACGCCCACAAAAGAGAAGTCACTTCACGTATTCAATACTCCTCAATCATCTTTCCAAGTGAGATCACTCCTTATAAGCCTCTCGCCGAGTGTAACGGCCGATCTAACGGTCAGGCTACTGTTCAGGAAGATTAAGAGTCAATTAGACCGCCAATCGTTCGATATAATACGATAAAACAGGGAAATAACGATATTACACCATGAAAATGAAGAATTGCGACCAAAGAGGAAGAGAAAAGTTATCTATGACGGCAACGTTGAGTTCGTAAAGATCCCAATGATTAAGAAAGCCCGTGAAGAGATGTGGAAAAAGCTCTAACCAAGAAAAACATCAGAATGCGTCAGAAAATTAAAATTCGAGGATCTATGTAATACTTTTCATCTGAATATTTATTAGTAAAAATATAGATTTAATTGAATAATGTTATGTTGTGTTATTGAAGGAATTCCTTATATAATTGAGATTCTTGGTGTTGTGAAAAAGTGGCCGGTTTCTGGGGGTGGCCGGTTTCTGGGTGGGGGACGTTATAGCACAGTAAAGAGATCTCGACGGGAAATGAGTCTCGGTCTCTATCTTCTGGGGTGAGCATCCAGGGCCGCGTCTCCCCTGGCTAGCGATTATTATCCAAGACGGATGGTAATTTCTTGAACCCACAAAGACGAAACTGAACAAGGTATAACGCACATGTCAGATCATCATCCGCGTACTGAAGGAATCATCTCCTTTGGCTGAACTCGAAAGGGCATCACAGCGAATTGGGTCTGTTGCCGCCGAGTCGGGCTGTCTGTTTAAGTGCAGTTGTAGGTCACCTGCAGTACGTACATAGTTCAATAGTGCTGTAGTGGTGAGTGGTGATGGGCGGGATCTACGCGGAAAATAGGCTGCGCAACCAATCTCGATGCTTATCCTCGCCTCTACCCACTGAATGCACTGTGCCATATGCACCCATCAGCCGCCCAGGGTTCTTCTACCCCTGAAGCCAGCAACGTGCGACGCTTACCTGCGGGCTCTGATTCGATGGTTCATCCCAGTTGGTGCTTCAAAGCTTGGCGGGTTGCCGAGCGAGACGCTGGGGATGAAGTCTTGGCACGCGGACTAAGGAGGGCCTCAGCGACGGGCAGCCCTGAAGTCTAGGTACGTACCTAGGTATGAAAAACACGACTCCAGCGGATGATGGCTCGTATACAAAAGTTAATCTATATCATCAAAGCTTAAATAGATGAGCAAACAATCTACCGAGCTGTATTTGTAAGGATGTTTCTTTAAATATTATTAGCACAGTTGTTCTCAGTGCTGCTTTGACAATCAACAGGCATAATTACCTTATAAACGTACTACCGTCTGTTCGTATTCTCACTTAGTCGTGATAATACCATATAAAACACTCCCATGCAATGATCTCCTCTCATTCCTACGCTCCGGTGCCAAGAAACCTTAGCCAATTCTCCATATCTAATGCCAGTCTATCTCCAATCTCTGCATCAATGATCCCATCCTGCCAGCTCACATCAACACACAGCTCCCTGCCTTTCACGCTGATAGAGCTGATATGAAAGACGGGGGAAGTTAGCTCGCAGCTAAGTTGAAAAACAGCTCTCTTAATCTTCCAACCTGAGCCATCCAACGCGTCAACCTCTCCATCTAAAGTGCCTAGGTTGGACACGCCCCAAGCCCCTGCTCGTGGCTTCTTCAACTGCTGCTTCTTCTGTACACGCCAGTCTTTGATAAAACTCATCAGACCAAGAGGATCATTGTTCATGCCATTGTCGAGCTTCTGTTGGATATCTTGTCGAGCTTGTGCCGCTGCCGACCAGACCACTTGCTCAAGCTCGGCCATGACTTCGTCTTCCGACGAAGTATGCATGCCTTTTCTGCGGATTTCTGCCACTATTTGCTCATCAAAAGTGTGATCGCAAAGAGTCATCTCGTTATCCATGGTCGTACTGGGGACGTGCCAGGGATATTGTTCGGGCTTAGTGGGAGCAAACCGACGAGTGTCCAAAGCGGTGATGGCATACATTGACTTTGCTTCTTTCTTGTGATGCTTCTTGCCGTCTGCTAGTTGCAGCGAGAGAGACACTAGCGCCAGTGCGTGCAAAAGGCCTGTGATGGTGGTTTTGTGCGCTCGACAGTTGTCAACAACTTTCTTCAGCGTTGCATCGTCAATGGAAAATGTCCTAAACTCAGTTCTGTATGGCTGTTCCTGAATGGGAGCCCAGTTGGCCTGCGTGGTGTCGTTCCATACGAGAAACGGTGGTCTGAGTTCCTTCCAGATGGTCGAAAGCGCATATCTCCACGAGACGGGGATCTTGATGAGCTTCTCCGGAGGCGGAGGGAACTTGTCACCAATACTCTCGAGCTGAAGTACATTACCCCTTAGACAGGGTAACTCCTCGCCAACTCTGGGGTCATTCAGGTTGCGCAGCAAGCTTTGATGCAGTATTTTGCCTGCTACGCCATCGAAGTTGGTGTGGTTCCAGCAAAAGACAACATCTAATGACTGGAAGGCTCCCTCTGGCCATAAAACAGAGACCCTCCAGCCGGGCCTGGTTTCGACGTCTGTGAACCAAGAATCCAGCTGGTTTCTGATGGTCTTCCTCAAGTAGGCATCATAGCCATCTGAAGCATTGACCTCTTGCCATTCAATATGTGCCCTGAGATCAATGCTATCCAGCTTAATCCAACAAGGCAGAGGTGAATCTTCATCCAATATCCCTACTTGTAGCATTGGGTGCTCAAGTACTGTAAGTGCCATAGCCCCATGAAAGACATCTTGCACAACCTCGAACGGACTTCCATTGAGACGTTCTGGAAGGCTATAGCGGCAAAACACGGTGGTACCACAGCTGTGACGCAGCGTATGCAGAGCCGAATGGTACAGTTCCCTAAAGAGAATATTCAGTCAGTATCAAGTCTTATACATAGTACGTGGTTGAGGTTAGAGGAAACCTTACATGTTGCTCATTGGTCGAATGACCCTATGCTGTTCAGCTGGCGCCATCTTATAACCTGAACTTATTGCGCTTTAACACTAGGCAAAAATACTTACAGACTATCAATATCACAAACAGGTTGCCGAAGGTATATATCTATTTTATCCAGAAGGCTGCTTAGGCGGATTCCGCGGGGTGCCGTGCAAGCTGCCCGCGGATATACGAGCGGGAGCCTTGCTGCGAGATGCGAGTGAGACGAATACAGCACCCTGTTGCGGAGACTTCCTCTTTGGGCTCTGAGGGTATCGTATTGATCTCGTCATATGAGTCTTTCATGTTATCTTCCAATTAAAGAGGCTAGTAGACAGGGAGCAAGTATCTTCAACTGGAGTGAAGGGGCATTTATACGTGCAGTTTATTTGAACAGTCGTGGTAACAACCGAGTATGCGTATTTTATATACTACCTATAATAACTCATGAGCAAAGTAAAGGAAAACATCAAGTTGAAGAGTAACGAGATGAGAGCTTAGCGCAGACCTACTACACTATCAAGCTTACCCGTAACAAATTTGGTTTAATTGATGAAGACAACACGAAGTAACCGGGAGAGGGACATCTAACCCAATACTTTTCATTGGTTAGAGCCTCGAAACCCTTTAGACCTTTAAGACCAACCGTTCCTACTTTCACCGGGCTGAGTTGATAACTCGTAATCACAACTAGGTGTACTATTTGAGTCAGCACCAGCCCCTGACAGGTCTGAGTCAAAGAAAGACTAGCAGTACTGACTCGACGCTAAGGAAAATTGATATATTCATCAAACAAAGCTCGTAGCGTCAATACTATCCAAATTAGAGTACACGAAGCTCTTCATCATTTCCATTACGCGGCTTCCAATAAGACGGGTTCGACTCTTTGAACTGGCTGCCTCTTTTAATTACCCCTGAACGATCACCCACTTAGGACAACTGGTGGAATTGATGAGGATCCCAATGCGGCTACATGTAAGCCACTGACACCATGAACCCCAGATGTGCAAGACACATTCTTCAGGGTCATCGTCTCGCTTTGTGATTGGCAAATTCGATTAGACTCGGGAGAGCTGAGACATTGTGAGAAGTCGACTCAGGGACCACTTCTAGCGTGCATGAGTCGTAAAACTCCGAGGATGTGAATCTTATATGTAAGATGATCGCCAACGCCGTCTGAATGATGTGACATGCCAATGCTTGGCATCAAGATTAGGTCGGTAGCGTTTGCTCAAAGTAAATTATGGAAGAGATAGTCATAATTCTTAAGATATATCATACTAAGTCTGCCTACTTTTCACTGAACTTCTATGTCTTGACGAGTACCCCACATGTTGCGTAGGTAGTACTTAGCATTACTCCATATATGCCGTTTACAAGGCTCCAGGCACAGCCACAAGAACGTAGGTAGTCTCGATAATCATAATAATATAAGCCGAGCTTGATCGACACTTCTGAGTTGCCTATGAAAGGTATGTGTCTAACACTGTGGGGGTCTATCAAAGTAACCAGCGGCATCATCTGGTCGATCGCAAGCCTACTTCGGAGATAGTAACGGAGTGGCCGGTAACAATGTGTATGGCGGTGGTTGTGTGCTATTATCCACAACTTCAGCTGCGCTGGGGTGTCCATTCTTAGGTAAGGTGGGCGAGATACGGCCTTTGGTGCTTGGCTGCACGCTGCCACAAGTTCATCACGGTATGCCCTAGAACTGGATCCACCTCTTCAGGTCTGGGTATCTACGACAGGGAAACAAAAACCACAATCCTCCTCATCTCACACTTTCTAAACATATGAAGTAATGCATCAGACTAAAGCATAGGCCAGCTCGGGTGGTAGCGTATGTATTCGCCCACTGCTCAAAGCTGCCGAGGCCACATAGCTCAATTGTGGTGGCGGGATGGTGTTGCGGCTTCACAATAAAAAGAATGGCCGAGTTCTTCTGATGCAGATCAGAACCAGGCCAGAGTCCAGGTGGCTGGCAAGTTAGGCCATCTTTCCTGCCACGAAGCAAGGATATCGGGCACCCGCTCATCAAAGGTAGCTCTGCTTGCTGCAGAACCACTATCGAAGGCAGAGGCGCCGATTGCGTCACGTTCTTCCCGAGCTGCTGCGTTGAGGGAATTGGCAAGATCCAAGATACCTTGCCCACCAATGGCGGCTTCCTCGTGGTTATCTTTGATCTCGACATTTATAACATGAACGGGTCGGTTGAGCGGGGAGCCTCTGTTCAAAAGGTCATCGATAACAGCATCCCAGCAGCGCTCTTCACAGGTGATGACAACATCAACTAGACCGCCCTCAGTACCTTCGCTGCCGCGGTCCTTAGCGTGTTGCAAGCGAGGCACACCAACCTGCCAGTCTTGCCAGCGTTCCGGGCCCCATTTGACGCCGCGGTTTCGGTTCAGCATGTTCAAGATACCATTGTTCTTGTACAACCTGGGGTCCTTGGACTCAAGCTCCTTGAACATACTGTCATAAGAAGTTTTGTTAAAATGATAGACGTTGGGCTGGGTAATGGTTGGTCCTGGTAGGCGGACGAGGGAACCAGTGCCGAATGAGATAACGGGGTAGTCTGCCTGAGACAGCCGCAAATGGGCCTCCATAGAGCTATTGGAATACGATTAGCATTTTGTTGATGGACCGAATGACAGGCAGGCAGGCTACGAACCGATTGTTGTTACTGGCACAAACAGTGCAAAACTTGAGTTTGTATCCTCCATTGCCATTGCCATCAGATGAGCCATTTTGGCTCTGGGCCGATGGCCCACCATTAGCAACCTCCATCTCTTCGAGTCTCTAGCCGGGGGAGAAAACGAGGTCGTGGGAGGGCGCAAAGGCGCGTGGCATTCTTCGAAATGCACGTCACACGAAAAACTATTAGATAATTAAGTCAGTGCATTGCCACCAAATTTGAAGCAAGCTACAAAGGATATGGTGTGTAGTCCGTAATCAGATAAAAAAGCGTATAAAGTGTCTTTTCAGCAAAGGAAATTCAGACAGCTCCAATATGTTAAGCTCATCATGGAAAGAATACAAGTAATCACGAAGCTACTTACCCAGCTGAGGTCTCAAACTAGCATGCCGATGATCATCTCATCATTATCTCGTCTGGCTTTCCGTTTGCGACGCAACTCGGCGATGTGTCTTTAAAGGAAGAGGTTGGTGAATTGTTGTGAAGTCGGTAAAAAGCTAAGCTAGGGCGAGATGATGTTAAGTCCCACAAACCGGCTAAAGCCCGGAAGTGCTCTGCTGCTGAGTCAGCCAGTTTAGCTGAGAATCAGTCATGGCACGATATTTGGAAAGATGGCCAAGAACAAATGAGTTGATAAAGGTAAATATTTACATGGCATACGAGCCTATGATATCAACTGTTGGTTCTTTTCTACAGTTGCCCATACAGTAGCTACAGTATAGAGTAATAGTCATCTTTTGGTGTTGTCTTTAACCAGGGCTTTTATTCGGTGGTCAGACGTGGGCAACAAGCATTCTCTAGCTGGCCAACGATCTCCACTGGATAATTCGATCTGGAAAAAGCGATTGGCTTTTAAACGCCCGCATAACCTGAAACAAACGACGCTTTGACAGTAACCAATCAGAGAGTTGCTGGGCTGGGCTAAAGATGCAGAAGACGCCAGAAATAGAAACCTCGCCGGCTACATTAATGAAAGATATTGACAGTAAATGGCTGACTCTCGAGTTGTATAAGATCATCCAGGCGTCATGAACAGCAAACTCTTTATTATTGGGTTGTTTTCTGGTCAAAATGGACTTTTGTGTCTGCATGCCTAAGGTATTGGCACTGCTTCAGCCTTCGAATGTTTGGAGTGCCATGAATGAGCGCATTGAATGCCATGTAATTACAATATTACATCGTGCTTCCAATTGCCTTAACCCTGTAGGTAGGTCCAATTATACTGCACCGGCTTGGCTGAGACTGCAAAATTTGTCTCGTGGGATGCGGGTACATGTACTATGTATTGAAGCGACGAGATGGTGGCTGGCGGCTCAACCCAACTCGAAGAGGTCGTAAAAGACGCAACTAATAGACCATAACTTCAGTGAAAGACAAGTCAATGACAAGTAGGCCTGATCACTACGTAACCAGCATCGATCTAGAAACCCCCTGCACGCAACCATCGGAGTCTATGGTGCCATCGTCCTGTGCGCCATGATGATGGTAATTTCCAAGCAAACTGGGAAAAGGATGAGAGGATCATTGCATTGCGACAGCAACGATGTGTCCGGAAATTACTTCCACTGAGATTTCGGACAGCTCCGGCCTGTACCGTCGCCATTCCAGATTGAGGAGGTTCCAACAGACCGGGTGTGGGTATCAAGGAGGATCCTGTTGAGCATCCATCTCTTGAGAGTTGTCGTACGTGTAGAATTGTTGTCGTATGCATGTGCGTATGTGCATGCGCCAGACGAAGACTTGTTCCCGACGAGAACACGAGATAGAGCCGCCGAGGACGAAAGGTCAAAGCTTTGTATTGGTTCTTGTTAGAGCTGAACGGTTATTTACCTTAATACTAGCATCCATGACTGCTCGTAGTAGATTTAGATGCGGCTCCTTCAAGCGAGGTACCCCTCGTCTGGCTTGGGCTGCAACTGTAACTGAGGTAACTCCGCCCATCACCTGCACATCAGCTCGTCGCTAGCACCAAGAACAATTCCATGTGTCCATGCTAGCGCCAAAGAAGCAGCTGGCGACGGGCTGACAGACATAAGGTAGCGGCTGTCTTGGTCACTTTATCCATTCGTTGGGTGTCATTGGGTTCTCGCATCCGACTTACAGGCGCTGACTCGCTGGGCCTGCAGCGTGCAGCCAGTCGGATTGGTGCGCAAGGCGCTTGCTTCAGTGGTGTGGTGCACTATAGCGCCCGGCTCTGCTCCACTGGGCTACAACGTCCTCCAGGTACTAACTTAGGTGCCCGGTGGAAGTACCAACGGGCGACCTTACCAGGGCAGGTACGGGCAGTCTCCCCCAGGTCCCTCCTCACCTGGACGGACTGACTGATGCGATGGCTCTCCTCCATCTGAACCTAACCCAACCTAACCTCACTCTCATCACACTCTTGGGAACCCATTCCCATCCCCATCCCAAACTACCCAACTCCAGGCCTAAACCTCAAGCGCAGGCAACGATAGCGACTTGGCTGACTAGGTCGACAATCAGCTAAAACGTCTCGCTTGGTGCCCTTGTCTGGTCGTCCCGAGCATCGGTCGGCTCCCACCCCAGGGCATTGTTTTCTGTTTCGGTTTCAGTTTCTGCCTCTGTTTCTCTACGCTCCTTCGTACTACTACTGCTACATCTCTCGCGACCTCAGGTGCATCGCAAGCTCATCTTCTGCTGACGACTGGTCGTCTCGTTCATTTGCGTCTACCTTAGGGCTTGGCTTATTAACTTTTTATACCTGGAATTCGACGGAGCCCACTCAAGCATTGTTCGTTCGACCCCAAAGCCTATTCACGCTTTAGCGCTACGGCTGACTTGACGTCCGCCTCGTCGACAGCACTGCCAGACAACACTGGGCGTCGACGGCCGCAAACCGCGAAATCAAATACGATTCTTCTGGCGCAAGGATCGCCCTTGTCTGAAAGTTCCAACCGTCCCAACCTTGGCCTGAGCACTCGATCTTCTCAACGCTCTGATTCTCGGTCAGATTTACTACAGCCCCGCGAGACCTTCGCTGGACGCCCGACCTTTGGCGGTTGCGCGGGCGTGTGCGCCAGATCGCACGACTGTCGCTAGACTTCGTTTTGAAAGGCATGTCAACGACGGCAGTTATGTCGACGACTTCTTCACCAGCGACCTCCCCTTCAGCAGCCGCAACATCTTCTCCGAACCCCAATCACCCCGCGCTGCCACCTCTAATCACCTCTCCGCCATCGCGCCGAAGCATTCCGTCGCGGCCCATGTCGCACGTTTCTAAAGGCCGACTTTCCCAATACTCGACCGGCTCTTTACCCTCGAGATCTCGTCCGAACTCACACCTTTTTCCAATGTATCCCTCGACGCTCTCATATACCCAAGTGAGGGACTTTGCATACCCCATCACTCACCCTTTGCATTATGGACCGCCGCCCGAACCTTCAGGCCCGCCTTCTGGCATGACGACCCCCGCGAGCGAGCATCGTAGGTTATCAGACCCTCCAGTCTCGTGGGACACAAGAATGCCTTGGGAATCGTGGGGTACAGATGGATACAACCGCGGCCACGACCTTGCTCCCATTCAATTCGGCGACGGGCCCCCCTACAGCGAGGACGAGGATTTGCAAAGCCCTGTGGTGGCTACACGCCATCGCAAACACAAGTCAACTTCGGCTGCGACAGCATTGAGAGGAAGGACTGGTCGTGATGTTGACATGCACCCATCGAATTATGATCATGGGCGGGGTTATTACATGGGTACAAGTGGGGATGGGAGTGAAAGTTATTATGTTAACAACGGCGGCGAGGCAAACGGTCCTGGCGGAGAGTTTGTTACATACCCTCCAGACCAGGCACGACACAGTCGGGCATATCACATTGCCCAGGAACCCCGACCTGCCGAGGGCGGTGAGTATTATCAGCCCGAATCAGACAGCTCCCCATCGTCTCCAGGCTACAATGACGAGGATCAGTCTCGCTATTCACGGGATTACCAGTTCACTATCACATCGCCCGACGAGGAATTTCACGGCAAAGCCGTCGCTTTGTTCGATTTCGAGCGGGAGAACGAGAACGAGCTGCCCCTAGTCGAAGGCCAAATCATCTGGGTTTCTTACAGGCACGGGCAGGGCTGGTTGGTGGCCGAGGACCCCAAGACGCAGGAGAGCGGCCTGGTGCCCGAGGAGTATGTCCGGCTACTCCGCGATATCGAGGGGGGAATGAATAGCTTGACTGGTCACCTCGCGGAGGGATCTGGCTCCCCAAACGATGTGGGCACGCCGACCCAAGCGGAGCATAGCGGTCAATATGGTCATACTCCATCTTCCAGCAATGCGACTAACGGGTACCATCAGCCAATCGTGTCGATGTTCTCGACCTCGAGCAAAGACCTTGACCCGTATCCCACTCAACAACTGGGACTTCACTCCGGACAAGCACCCCCTCAGGTGATTCACTACCACGGGCAGCGAGGAGGGAGCCAGGCGAATACCCCAACGATTGCACAGCCCCAAGATATTGAGATTCTGAGGAGGGAGAGTCACGACGATGGAAAGAAGAGGGACTCAAATACGACGCCGGTGCAAGCCAAACCACCGATGGAGCTTGCAGAGCCAGGAGGTGATGAGGAAGCAGCAGCAGCAGAAGGGGACAGGTGATGTGGTGATTGAATAATAACGAATTGCATGCCATGCTTGAAAAGACGCTCACGATTCGATGTATTCTAACGGCGCGGGCGAATATACCAATAATACCACCGTCCACCTTTCGATCTGACGGGCGATTTTAAGACCATGTCTGAGTGAATTGGGCCCAATGTCCTCACTGATATAGACAGGCGTGCAGTTTCACGAACACCCAAGCGATCCAAGGGGAAACAAGGTATACGCGGGTGCTGGTGGAATATCGAAAAGATAATACCGGAGGCTGGCCATTGACGAAGCAGTTGGATGAACAGCTCAAAGAAGGAGTGACAAAGTGGGTGGCCGAGTTGATGTGAACTACCTGTTGGTAGGGTAGTACTATATGAGTTGATCCTCTGGGTGATGTAAGAGATGAGCCTATAGCTACCGGTTATATGCCAACTTTTTATAGCTACTTACGTCTTTGGGAAGCTTGGACCCAGCTGATTGAATATTATACTATAATAATTATTGGTGATAGTATCTTGAGGTGCATAACTGTTGATAGTTTAGTGTCTTTACACTTGCAGTCCATGTTTTCGACCCCATTAGGCAGGCCCATGGACCTTGATGATGGTGGACTCATCTCTAGTCTCTAATTGAAGTACTTTAGGGCATTTATAAGCAGGTATCTAGCTTATGAATTGTTAATATCTCCATAAAAGGCCGGCTCATAGATCCGAACTTCCGGCGTTGACGCGGTTTTGCTCGGAATGTCACGTGAGTAATAACGTCATCTCTTGTTACGTCGCGATCTTGTCTCTGCCTCTACACCCACTTCTTTAAGCTCTTGAGCAACAACGTTTTTCTCTTTTTAGCCAATTGATCGAATTGACTTCATTTGAGCATCAGAAAACAGTAAAGATGTTTGCCCGATCTGCATTCCGCGCTGCTCAGCCTCTGAAGACGGTAAGTTTGAATCTGCAATGGCCCCTCCATCACTCTCAGAAATGTCAATCACTGCGCTTTCGTCTCTTAAACCCCTGCTTTTGTTCAGGTACGGCGCATTGCTAACCTCTACTTCAGTCTGTCCGTCGATATGCCACTGAGGCTGGAGGCGCAGGCGGCTCCAATGGTCTCATCTACGGCCTTGGTGCTGCTGCTGTTGGTGGTGCTGGTTACTGGTACTTTAACCGCAATGGCTCTCCCTCTGCGGCTGCTGCCGTCCAGGACGCTAAGCAGGCTGTTGGTGGTGAGCCCAAGAAGGCTTTCACTGGTGGTGACCAAGGCTTCCTCTCCCTTAAGCTCGCTGAGTCTGAGATTGTCAACGACAACGTCAAGCGACTGCGCTTCGAGCTCCCTGAGTCCGACCAGGTCTCGGGTCTAAAAGTCGCCAGCGCCCTTCTTACAAAGTACAAGGGCCCTGAGGACCAGAAGGCCACTCTTCGACCCTACACTCCTGTCAGCGATGAGAGTATGTAACTGCAACTTCTGATTTGTTAAGTATACTGACTGACCATCGCGCAGACGAGAAGGGCTTCATCGAATTCCTCGTCAAGAAGTACCCTAACGGCCCTATGAGCACCCACATGCACAATATGGTTCCCGGACAGCGCCTCGACATCAAGGGCCCTCTGCCCAAGTACCCCTGGGAGGAGAACAAGCACGACCACATCGCCCTCATTGCTGGTGGTACCGGCATCACCCCCATGTACCAGCTCACCCGCGCCATCTTCAACAATCCCAATGACAAGACCAAGGTCACCCTTGTCTTTGGCAACGTTGCTGAGAAGGACATCCTCCTCAAGAAGGAGTTTGAGGAGCTCGAGAACACCTACCCCCAGCGCTTCCGCGCCTTCTACGTCCTTGACAACCCTCCCAAGGAATGGGTTGGCAACAAGGGCTACATCTCCAAGGACCTCCTCAAGACTGTCCTCCCTGAGCCCAAGAACGAGAACATCAAGCTCTTTGTCTGCGGTCCTCCCGGCATGATGAATGCCATCTCCGGAAACAAGGTCAGCCCCAAGGACCAGGGTGAGCTAACTGGCGCTCTCTCCGAGCTCGGTTACAACAAGGACCAGGTGTACAAGTTCTAAGCAAAAGTTGGCGGCGGTAATGATAGAATCAGATGTTGGTGAAGATATAAAGAGACTCGTGTAAGATTTTGCTCATAGAAGCGACATAGACGACGGGGGTGCCGTCTAGATTTAATACCAAGTCAATTTACATCCGAAAGACACCAAAAGAATATCCAATGGCTCTTGAAACCCCCCTGAACACGTAAATTGTATGAGAAGAGTTGCTCTCTCACATACACTTGGCCATAACAGAAAACAGTATCTTGATTAACCACAACTGTCTATCATCGAGCAAAACGCCTTTCCCTGTACAGATCCTAGTATATTCTACATCCTCCTCATGCCGACTTTTTCGCCCTCTTGCTCTTCTTCTTCTTGTCGCCGAATGCCTCCTCATACACCTCAGCCGCCGTCTGGCCAGCCTTTCTCTTCTGCTTGGACTTTACGCTGACCACGGGGTTTGACTTGCCCTGCTTGGTCGCACTCAAGACCTGCTTTTCCGCGTCTTCCCAGGCGGGAGTGTCGCCTTCGATCTCGTATCTAAATCTGTTAGTCGAGTATATAAGAGTAGGTAGTAGACGGAACTTACTGGTCAAGAGGCAAAGAGTCAATGAGCTCTCTTTGCTTCTTCTTGAGCTCTTTCAAAGCCTCGTCGCCGCCCTCCTCGAGCTCGTCGTCAAGGGTAGTAGCCAGAGGCACATACCGCTCATCTACGACTTCGTCGTCATGGACGCCGCTGGCGTTCTCACGGGTTACGCCTAGATGCTCGGCCTTGGGAAGCTCCGCGTCCACGGCCTCTGATACAAGGGTGGCGAAGTGGCCAGTCACCTTGCGCAGGATCTTGATGAACATGGCAAGGAGCTGAGGTGTAGGCAGAGAAAGCTCCTGAGATATGACCTCGACGTCCTTGTGCTGCAGACCAATAGCGAGCAGGATGGCCTGCTGAACGCCTGTCAGAGAGATGTTGGACTTGAGGCGTCCTGTGAAGTAGAGGCTGGCGATGACGGGGACAAGATCGAGAACGACGTGGTAGTCGAGCATGTTGTTCGCATACGACTCAAGTCGCTTCAGATCGAAGGGAGTCATGTATCGGTCGAGTTCCGTCTTGTTCAGGGGCAGGATCTCAGTAGAGTCTAGCTTGGCGCCAGCATTGGCAGACTCGTCGATGCTGCACGCAGTGACGGGGGAAAATGTGCGGAATTGGTATGACAGTAGTGATAAGAAGCGCTTCTGGAAGTCGCGGGAGAAAGCACCGAGCCAGCTGCGATCATCGCTGTTCTCCAGCGGCCGCAGCATAACGCAGGTGTGCTCTCCAGTGAGGTCGTTGGCGGTTTGTCGGAGGTAGACAGGGGAGAAGGACGCTCGCTTCCAGAACTTGTGAAGAGGAGGCGTCAAGCCGTAGCTCACACCCACATAGTCAAGTCGCTCAGGCTTCTTCTCCGAGAGTTTGGAGAACAAAGGAGGCATCTTGTTAATATCCCGCACCTTGATATCGTCGTCGAGCAAGGATGCGTTGGCCAGCTCGGCATCGGTAACTCGGGTCATTGTCTCTCCCATAACCTGGTCTTCATCTTCAGACAGGCTGGCGAAGCGGCCCTCGTAGTAGTTGACAAGCAGCTCCAAGGCCTTGGTGCCGTATCCCATAGAGACATACTCGGGATTTGTGGCGATGCGAACCACTCGAGCGCCAGAAAGAGAAGCAAAGTCCTCATCCTGGAATTGCTGACTGACCAGCCAAGGGATAAGATCACCATTTGGTCGCTGGCCCCGGCTGAGACTGTTGAGAACACTCTGCCTGCTGATCTTTCCTTCTAGCGATACTTGGATGACACACAGAGGCTCTGGCAGTCTTGCGCTGTCCTCAGAAACAGGGGGGACTAGGACAAAAAGCTCATGCGCAGGCGCATCACTCATGAGCTGGAGGTCATCTGGGGAGTTCTTGTAATGACTAGCAACATACAGTGCAACCATCTGCTGCAGGAACTTCTCAGACACAGGGTGGAAAGAAAACAGGGTATCTCGGTTGACGTTTAAGAGCTGGCATTGTGTAGGATCGGGGCACCCGTTGATGTTGGACTTGGCCTTGGGTAGAGTAGCGTCAAGACAGAGCAGGGTGTTGAGCCACTTCTCGACAGAGTCTCCCTGGGCATATCGGATGGGCTCCGATAGAGTGATCTCTCGCAGCTTACGTCCAGCCTGGAAGTCCTCAGTCTTGGATGCCTTGCCGGTTGATCGGTCCGCAATCTCCATGCCCTCGCCAGCTGAGGAAGCAGTACGCGACTGGTCTCTTAGCTGCTTGATGAGCTTAAGGGAAAGAGATCGGCCTGTACCCTCATAACCGTTGATGGTGGAGGCCATGAAGACTAGATAAGGACCCATCAGCTTCCTCACCAGTGGCAGAGGAATAGCTGCCGCCTCGTCGATCACGACCAACTCAGCCTGTCCCAGCACGTGGGCGTCCTGAGGTCGGATGTACTGAATCGTCTGTCGGTGTTGTCGGTGGATGTTGACTCGGACAATGGCCTTGTTGAAGTCGGGGTTGGTGCTCTGGATGATGGAGTAATCGGCGTGGTCGGCATAGCCTAGAGCGTCGAAGCCCTTGAAGACAAACTCAAACAGAGTCTTCAAGTTCTCAGGTGAAGGAGATGTGATGAAGATGTTGCTGTATCCGTACGCAACAGCAGCTGCAACAGCAACGCCCATGGCGGCAGACTTTCCTCGACCTCGAGCAGCAGTCAGCGCAACTGTGCTTCGCAGAGTCTTCTCGGCGATAGCATCGGTAAACGTCATGAGCGCCTTGGCCTGGTCGAGGGTCTTGGCGAGGGAGATGAGAGGTCCCACGGGTTGTCGACCTTCGTTTTGTTCCTTGACGGCCTCCAGCTCGATTTGCGACTCGGACTTGGCATTGTCCAGGTCAGGAGGAGGCAGCTTCTTGACACCCTTGCCGCCTGAGATGGGCAACACGTTCATCTCATCGTCGATAACCAAGCATGAGTTGCAGCTGCCCAGCGACAGAATAAAACGTTCGTTGAATCGCGCAACCACATCGTCGTGAGCCTCTGTCCTGTATCGCGAGTGGACATCCATAGAGAGGCTGTAGAGCTGCTTCAAACTGCTCATGCCCTTGAGCAGGAGAACCACCAATCCACCACCCTCGACGGTCTCGATCGTTCGCGCAAGAATATTGGGTGTAATGGCCTCGAAGTCCTGAAGAATACACATGCCGAATGTCTGACCCAGGATCTTGTCGGTCTCCTTGTAGTAGGTATATCGGATGTTGTGCAGCGACACAAACAGCTCGAAGGGGTCCTCTGTGTTGGCTTCTCGGATTCCTCGCTTGATCTCCTTCTTGATCTTTTGCTCGCGCTTCTTTCGGTGACTGACGATGCTGGGTTAGCTGTGTCGAATCGCATCGAGGGGAGAGACTGAGTAGAGCTCACCTGGTGAAGCCCAAGAGTTTGTTCTTGTACGCCCACAGAACCGACTTGTTCTGCTTGATGTCAAATTGGGACATGATATAGTGCAGGCGCACAATCACATCCTTGGACCTGTCTCCAACCACAACGAAGAAGCTTCTTTTCTTCTCCTGCAGCCCATTTTGAATAAGCGCTGGGATGCGCGAGTCCCTGTATCGAGTCCGTTAGCTCTGGAAGACCATGTATAGGGGTATAGATTGCACATACACAGCCTTGCGCTGCATCTTTTCAGAATTTTTATACGGTCCAATTGCTCTGAAAATACGCGGGCGCAAATGCGATCTCGAACTCGAGGTGGGACCTGGTTCAAAAATCCAAAATTTTGGCAGTCGGCGACTTTTCTGCCGGGCGGTCAAAACTCGGCAGTGGGGGCCTGTCTCACCGAGCTTGGGCTCATTCTCACCGAGAGTGTTCAAGATAAATGATGAAGTCTGGTGGGGAGTTAGGATTTCACCAATTTACACTTTATGGACATGTTTATGAGTCACTTGAGTTGTATTTTCAAACTTTTTATAATATTGAATTATTCCATTGGCTTAGATAACAATTCTATCCAAGTACCATGAGATAGTTCATGTGTATAACATGACATAGCGACAATTATACTCAACTTTACTTGTTCCTTTCACTCCCATTTTGATAGTAGAATATCCACTATTGAACTTGCAAATATAGCAGAATGGACGCAAATTGAGGGTCAATATGTGATTGTACAGCTAGTTATACATAATCCGCGTGTCTGAGACAAAGAATCATCATTAGGAAACAGCTCAGCTCATTTGAAACGATGATTGTTACCTGCGCGAGTCTATGGAAAGATGAAAAGCCCCAGAGCGCAATGCCACAGTTCAAACTTGACACGCCATCACCTTCCATGCCCAGACACCACGAATGAAAGAAGCCCTTCGAATGCCCATATACGAGAGAAAAAAATTCAGAGACAGGAAATCGAAAGACGAGGTATTATGTACACATGTCTAAGTTCGATCCAACTTGCGACGCAGGACTCGTGTCCTCTTCATCAGCTTCTTGTACTTCTTCTTCTTCATCTTGAGCTTTCGTTGCCTCTTGACGCTGATGGCGTGCATGTCGCGGCGGCCCTGGGCCTCATCGAACTTGAGCTGGCGGAGTGCCAGGCGCTCGAGGAAGCTTCGCGGCTGAGAGTCCTGCATAATTTGAGGGCTGTGGGCCATGATGCGGATCTGGCCATCAGGATCGGTCGACTCCTCGATGGTGAAAAGAGCCTTATAAACGCGATGTTGGGGAACATCCTCCACGGCCTCAGCTTCCGCAAGAGCTCCATCGGCCTCACCAGCAGCCTGGGGTTGAGGCAGAGGAGGGGGTCGGAAAGGTAGAAACTCGCCGGACATGGTGTCGATCTGGAGGTACATGCTCGATTCGGTGCCGTCGGGGTTCTTAATATCAACCTTTTGCACTGCTCCTTGGCCCTCCTGTCCACCAATAGTCATCTGAGCCATAGGGCCTTCCAGCTGGTCGATAGTATCGGAGAGAGTGGACATAGTTTCGGACATCTTGTTGCTCCTGGTTCGACTGGCAAAGATGGAAGCAAAGTGCTCATCGGTTACGGTTCGGGGCATGGTTTGAGTCACCGAGATTGGCCTATGTAGTGAAAAGAAACTTGATAGGCCAAGAGCTGAGCCAGTTAGCAACCATAACATGATGGACAATTACAGATATCCAGCTACCTACCTTCATGTGACATGTGGTGCGTGGCGGGGACGCTGGGCAGCCTCTTCACGGAAGCGGCTCGTTCTGAGGCATCTTTGCTACTCTTGCGTTTCCGCTTCTCGCTGCCAGACTTGGGTGCCGTCGTTGAGGGAGCAACTGATTGACCGGCCGAGATTTCGCTGGAGCCGTTATCGGATTTCGAGGGCTTGGAGGAGGAGCATCGTCGCTGGTGGTTGCGAAGGAGAACGGGGGTTGTCTTTGTAGCCGCGGAGGCGAAGGACGACACGACGCCGGTCTGAGGGGCGGAGGAGATGGCGGAGGAGACGACGCGGCGCACCGAGGAGGGAAGCATGATGAGTTTCCAGGCGCAGAGGGACAACAGCGTCTGGGAGGAGGAGGGGGGGTTGGTTTTGAGGTCAGGATGAGTTCCTGATGTTGTTCGGTTCTATACAAAACCCGGATTTGGCCGCTTGGTAAAAGGCTGCGCTGCGATGGGACCAGGGTTTCTGGCTCTAACTATTCGTGGCCTAAGGCACCCAGCGATAACGGCATCTCATATCTCCAGCGCAAGTCGCCTTACCCCAACCGCTGGAGCTGGGCTCATCACGGGGGCTTCTCCGCAGTCAAATCAGGGCAGTTAGTGACTCAAAAAGGCGGGAAAATGAGCTTATGGCGGTTATCATGGGCTTTTGACCCCATATGATCTCACTCGATAACCGAAGGAGGCCCTCGGATATTGATTCCCGCTGTATCATGAGGCTTGGCGGGCCATCCCGTGCCCGTAAGATAAGTGGGATGAGATGTTGGTTATCAAAGTCAAGTCACTCACTATTCGAGTGGCTTGAACTGCTTGTTTAGTTTACAAAGTTGCAGTGTCTATCAGAAATATGGCCTGAGTCTTGATGCTTCTCAGTTCTCCTTTCTCCCCTTGTCACCTTTATTCTCGACCCCAAAGAAAACAATACAGCTCTTGAGCGTAACATGAAAACGAAGACAATTCTATGTCTATGTGCCAAACTAACCCGCAAGATGCTTTTGAATGATCAAGTTCCACTACTTACTGCGCGTTCACCCAGCTCAGATACGAGTTCCAACCAATTGCGATGATGTTGGCAAAGAAGAGTCGATGTTGCAAGGGAATAAGGGAGAAGTTGATGACCTGGACGGCTGGCCAGAGCATCCAGTTGGCCTTCAAAGCCGGCCACCAAGTCTTCTCGAGGCGTTCCTGCGCACTCTTGCCTTCCATGGTAGCCATGCTGCTGAGGAATACACCGATCATGACAGGCGCAAAGCCAAGCTGGTCGCAGGCAACACGAGTGAGGACCTCGGCCTTTCTGTTTCTCACGTTGACATTGCGAGCGAGGAAGGCGAACCAGGTTGTAGCCACGGGACCGAAAACGCCTGTTGAGAGTCAGTGAATGTTTTGGCGATTGGGTTTGACGTTGAGATAGACCTACAGCCACCGTACAAGGCCATTCGACCCGTTCGGACCAGGTCATGCTTCTGAACGCCCTTCTTTTCAACGAGCTGCTGGGCTGTGACGTCTCCGGTAGCAAAGAGAAAAGCAGTGGTAACGCTCTGAGTGAGAAGTGGACGAGCGGCCAGTCTGGCGTTGTACCTTATACTGTCAGCACGGACGTTGTAGTAAACGATGCTTAAAACCTACCAACGAATGAAAGAAGCCATGGCGATAATGTTTTGCTGACGATATCGGATTTGGACTTTGTGCAAAGCTTAATAGAAGATTGGCAGACGCCTCGTTGTTTTTCTCCAACTCCGAAAATTCGGGTTCTTCTCAAGCCACAATAAGGGATAAGAGACACGCCGATGCGCAAGTCAAGTTGAGAATAAACCTAGTCGAAAGGGGGAAGGACTAGGATTGCGAGGAGTTGGAGATCAAGACCGTCCCCTTCAAAAATCGGTTCAGTGAATGAAGTGAACAAGAGCTCAGTGAAGGCGCAAGGTGAAAAGAGGAGGATTCCTGTATTATTGCGGCAAAGAGCAAAGGGATAGACGTTGTCCAATGACGTAGCAACGATAGAAGTTAGCTGGCTCTGGCGTTGGCTCAGGTCTCTCTACTGTATGTGCACCTCACCTCATGCATTTAGCCTCCTGGCCCGGGGCTCCAGACTTTTGTGTCCCACTGCGGGAGCTGGCGATCTTGTCAATCTCGATAACCCTGATAATCCGCTTTTCTGCACACCGATGACTGATTATGGAATGGCGCTTCAGGGTATTCATTTAACGATCCTATACATTGTTCTTCAAACCTCGAGCCATTTGTAACTCCAAAACCCATGATTTTTTTTTTCATCTGAGCTCATCTAAGAGGTAAGCCGGATAACTCGTGATAGATTAGTAGATGCATCATCTAGTGGTAAAAATACACCAGATGGTTATTATTCTTCCTACTCCCCTGGGTACCATTTACAGTTGGATAGAACAAAGTATGTACAAGGGGTCAATGGTTTCAGGGAGCTATTCCGCCCGTAATCGGGTTTAATTGCTACTACATCCTGCCCTATACTTCCCTGGCTACCTTTCGTTTCTCATAGCGGCGAGCGTTCTGTTTAGCTGATGGTGCCTTCTCCAGTCAAAGATAGGCTGCCCTTTCTTAACCCACGTTTGGCGACTCGGTTCACGACACCTCCAATTCACACGCAAACAAAGTCTGTATTTGATGGTATCCTGAAATTAAGAAAAATGAAATCATTGCTATCGAGAACTTAGAAGTGCTCCTTCCAGAAGCGAAACTCAACGTCATTAACCGTCGCGACTTTACAAGCAGTCTTGATATCACGAGCTAGAAACACGGTTAGCATGGTTGCAAAGAATGTGACAAAAGACAAGGAGACATACCAGCTGCTGAAGGACCACAAAAGTAGACTCCAACTGTTGTTCGAATGTGAGACTCGAGACCGTTTAAATACGTTCGGTCCAAGATACCATTACGCATGGTCGTAAGCAGACGAGGGAAGTCAGGACGACCAAAGTTGGTTCGCGATTGTAGTTCTGTCAGAGGATCCATCTGAGAACCAACACTGTTGAGTACAATGTTCTGTGCAGTGTCGATATCCAGCTTCTGGGTGAGATAGGTGTGGATCTTAAGGAACTCTACACCCGTGCTGCCAGGCAGTTTAGCTGCTGCGGTTGATTGCTCCTCGAGAGATGACAGCAGTGTTTGGAACCATTCAAATGAGCCAGTGTCCTTGCACACCCAGATGAACTCGACACGACGAAGGCGGCGAGGAGGGTTGGGTGAGTTGCGGAGATGCCAGATGTTCTTGAGGATGGATGCCCAGGGAGTTACACCGATACCAGTACCGATGAGAACGGCAATTTCGTTCTCAAACACATCCTCAGCGGGCGCGCCGTACGGACCATCGATTCGTAGGGCGGGCATCTGGTCGCCGTTTTGGAGGGCAACTTCGTACATACCCATCGGGTCGACATCATCATAGAGCTTGGCCTGGGCAGCACCGGCACCGAGAGCGTCACCCAGTTCACGAGTAAAGTCACCAACCTGGCGAACGTGGATCGACACATAAGGGTCGAAAGGGCATGAGGTAATCGTGAAGGGATGCCATTGGTACTTGGAGAGTGAAGGCACCTGGATAAAGAGCCACTGGCCGGCCTTGTACTTGAAGGATGGCTTATTGAACTGGATCTCGACCACGTCGTAGGGGTGACGGACGACTCGAGTGATCTTGGTTGCACGTCGAGCTCGAATCTCACGCCAGAGACGCTCGAGAAGATAGAAGCCACCGGTCCAGAGCTCCCATCGCCATCCTAGATAACCGATGCAGTGCTCCCAGAACTCGTCACCAGCGAAGGGCGAGATGGCCTCAGCCGTGTCACGCACGAAGCACCCAACTGTATGGGTGTAAAGACCAAGGAAGAAAGGGATGAAGAGATGGTGAGTGTACCAAAAGGTCTCAAAAGACTGCTGGCGAATGCGGGCGTGAGCGGTCGTGTACATGAGCAGCATGCAGAGCAACATGACATGGCCAGTGATACCACCAGGCTGAGCGTAGTGAATCTGGAGAGCGGTGACGGGTCGAATCTGAGTCTCTTCGACGTTGTAAAAGTTGACATAGTGAGCGCCCGTGTGCAGACAGGTGAAGAGGAGAATCGAGTAGGCGAGCTGGCGATGCATCCATAGGTTCTCGTCGAGTGGGATGAAGCGGATCTTGGGACGAACCCAACGCATAATGGTTCGGCATACAGGGAGGAGAATAAGCATACAATCGACGCTCAGCACGAGGCCGGCACCTCGTGAGATCCATACTGAGAATTTGAGGGTGTTCAAGCCTGCGAGTCGGGCATCTGCGGCTTGCTTCCACCTAACGCAGAAGTCAGTGTTGAATCTCTTGGAGTTGAATTACCAACTTACCAGCCATAGGCAAAAATGCCCCAGTGAAAGGTCCAAAACAGGAAATGAAAGAACAGTTTACTAGGCGTAAACTGCTTCCGTATTAATTCAGCAAATCCGATATGGGAGCCCATCTTCGCAGTTTATGTCGAGTTTGTGTTGATTTAGTCACGTCGACCGGCGACAAGACTGAGGATAGATTCCTCTCGGTGATGAGAGGATAATACCGAGTCGATTTCAAATAAAAAAAAAACGAGACTGATCCAGCAGCTGAAGGAAGCGAAAGTCGTGGCTGGGTAGCCAGGCAAGTGAATGTTGATCTGGGCGCGCAGTGATAACAGCGACCCGAAATCAAAAAAGAAAAGAAAAGACTTTGGGAGAGGATCGTGGGTAGGTCAAGTTCATAAACAAAATAAAGTCCTTGTCAAGAAAGTGCCAAGGCTTCGGCCGAGAAGTTTAAAGGAGAGCCGTGATCTGAAATCTAATACAATTCGATGCGATGCGACTCGAATCTTTCGATAGCGTTGTTGAATGTCGTACAAGACGTCCACAGGAGGTATCAAGTTGCCAGATTAGGCGCGGAAAAGACGGGTGCCGAGATAATTGAATACGCCAGAGGAGTTGAAACGTTACAGAAGAGCAGCACTCTAGTCGTAGCGAGTTTCGAGGTAATGCTGAGACAATTGGCGTGAGAGGCACTTTGACGATGAGTGTTTGGCGGGGTTAAGACCGGGGGTATATTTCTTAGTGTTACTGAGGCGTTGTATAGGTCGTGTCGGAGCAAGGAGGTCTATTGTCGCAGAGGAAGAGTCAAGGTCTCATAAAGTTTGAGAGAAAGAAGCTGGGGGTGATGTGCTTTTACTCGACCAACAAAGACAACCAACTAATTAATAACTTAATCGCGCCAAAAAGGGTCAGTCAGTCCACGGTCGTGGGATCGAGAGTCGGGACGGGAACGTTAATGGGTGCCATATCCCGGGCGCCTATTAGAGGCCTGGGCATTCTTGCTCTACGGCGTCTGACTGGCCGAGTATATTTGGAACACTGCCACCAACGTGCCCTAGAGCCAGTCACCGACATGAGGACCCTGAAGAGGCGCCTGGGGTTGGTGTTGAGTCTGTTGTCCTCGGCGCTTAGAGACGAGAGAGACAGCCAACGACAGGCCTTGAGAGGGGACTTCTGATGCACTGTGACGGCGCTAGTTGGCTCCCGATCGAATGCGGCATCTTGGCCCTGCCATGACTTCTCTTCATGGCAGCACTTGTGGTCCCAGGTGCGAGGTTTTCGGTGCGACGATCCATGGTTACAGTAGGAGAAAGAAAAAAAAGTAACAACCGAGTTTTCGGGAATGCGTTGGAACGTTGACGCGGCTTAAGCTGAGATAGCCGACTGGTGTTGGTTCGAGTTTCAACAACCAACAGCTCAGACTATTGAGTGATATGCATTAAGCTACAGCTAGTTCGATGCAGTGATGTGCCATCAGAAACCCCGGGTCGAACCTCAATTGATACAAGAGTCGAACGACCGTCGCCAATGCTGCACATCTTGTCAGACTATTTCGCACGATTTCAGGTTAGGCCAAGATCTCTTGCTATTGTCACAGAAATCTTAGTGGTCCACAGGCCCAGACCGCTTATATCACATCGGTAAGCTTGCCATTCACATCAAGCTCTCCGTTAAGGCTGCCCTCCTTCTTGTGCTTCTCTCTTCGGTGGCTGGGTAGAAGGGAGGGAAGACTAAGCCTCCCCGGGCACTAGCCCCCGAAGCACTCGAGTCGGCGCCGGGACTCCGCTTCGGAGGAGTGGGGCCGGTAGTGCAAATACACAACGGCCAAAAGAGTGACGAGTTGATAGTCTTGAGCAACGATCGGCCATACCAGATGATCCAGAGCACTTCATTATGGTCTGTAGGTTGGTCTTAGGCGTCGCTAGCCTTGCTATTGTGATTCTGATTGCAGTCTCAAAATGGAAAGCTGTGTGATGCTCGCGACAAAAACCTGCTTCTCAAGTATGATGAAACCAAGAGCACGGCCCGAAGCGACTCATTATGACAACCAGTGCTATATAAAGAGTTCACCTACGGAGTAAACAATCCTTCAATGACCAAACTTGGGAATGATCTTTATACCCCACCGCTTGCAAGGCCAAAGCTTGAAAGCTCCCCGCAAGGTGACGTGTTAAGGTAGTGCCAAGCCCCAACTGGCTGGTTTCTGTACTTCTGATATTTGAATTGACCGTTGGAACTAACATGAGGCACAATCTGAAAGCCAATTCATTGGTCTGCACTAAATAACAGTGACAGTTACGTTAGCGTCGTCAGCCTCGAGGCATAGACAGCCTAACGCAGGGTTTTTAGCCCTGCTTGATGAGAATAGAGACAGACGAATCAATTGCCAAGACTTTTCAAATAAAGCGCAAATCATACTCTACGATTAGTCTTGATTAAGCTATCTTCGTACAAATTAGTGAAGCTTTTGACTTGATTTCTATACCAACGAAACCAATGTCTTCACCACTAGCCTACCTAAAAATACAGCATCAAGCATAAGCATTTGTCAAGCTCACGCCAAGTCCGCATTTACCAACTAAATATCGACTCGCCAAGCTTGTATTTGCTGCTAAGCGATCGAGATCTGTTTGTTTTGTTCATTTACGGTACTGCCAAGGTGGAAGATTCGGCAAATGCATTGCAATTAACCATCAACCGATGACGTAGTAACTTACCACCTCTATCCTGCCAACAGCTCACTCATTCCTTCCACTTGACTTGACAGCTACTCACTTCTAGAATCTTTTAGGGTCTCTACTTTTGAACCTTTAGCCTCATTTTTCTTTCTCCGAGGACCTTCAATTGACATCTCTTTATGCTAATTGCACCCTTATTAATCCATCATCCCTGCCTCAAGCTTAAGCTTAACCCTCTGTGAGAGCAACTCATACTCACCATGTCTGGAAGAGATGACGCGGACGAGCGCCATCGCTTCAAAACTCCATATAGCGCCAGACACCCAATCCCTACAGTCTCAAAATACAGAGAAGAGAGAAATGCCCGTCAAGATGCGGCTGCGGACAGGTCATCATCCGATGACGCATCAGGACAAGGAGACGCTGATGGCTATCAACTACAACAAAAGTCCAGGGAAGATGCTGGACCTCATGTAGAGCAAGTCGACACTCCCCAGGATGACCATACCAACACAAAGGGTGAGAACAGCGGAGAAAATGAAGCCATCACAGACACCTCACAAATTGGGCCCCAGTCCTCAGACCCCAAGCAACGGAGAAAGGAACTCAAGAAGAGCAAGCGGGAGAGGGCCGAGCGAGAAGTCACAGACCCCGTCACTCACCTTCCCATCAAGATTCACGATTTTACCGACGAGGCTCTCGAAGAAGTTGACAAAAACGAGCCTCCCTTTGGTACGACGCAACGCACAGCAACGGGCTCACTCAACAAGAACAAATCAGATGACGAGCTTCGTGAGGAGCATCGTGACATTCAGCAAAGTCACGATGCTATGGGTCAGTTGTTTCCACCACCAGATTTCGATGCCCTTCGAATTGAGCTCGCGGAAATCAGCAAGCTCGGTGTAACATTTGGGCTTGCTGGTGTCGCAACTGTTATTGTCAGCGCATTCACTTTGGAGAGACTCCTGAGGGAGGATCTACTGAGCGGAAACGACAGGTCCTGGGTTGTTGGAGGAACTATCTGGGTGACATTGACAGTAGCCAGTGTTGGAGCTGTCTGGTTCTTGGTGGTATCCGTTCGAGAATGGATGTCCAAGAAAGTCCACAACATCTTCCAAGACGAAGTATGGGATGCTCATCGACGAGGCATCATCAAAGCATCCAAGCAGCATGACACCGAGACCACTGTCTGGCTCAACTCACTCATTGGTTCTGTCTGGCCACTTATCAACCCTGACCTTTTTGCCAGTCTCGCAGACACTTTGGAAGATGTTATGCAAGCTTCGATTCCCAAAATAATTCGTATGGTTAGTGTCGAGGACATTGGCCAGGGAAGCGAGTCTTTGCGTATTCTCGGCGTACGATGGCTCCCCACAGGAGCTGCAGCCAGGGCGGTTGACGAGGATGGAAAACTCATGACTCGAGAGGAAAGTGAGAATGATACCAAGGAGAAAGATGATGACAATGGTGACAGCAGTGCCAACATCCAGGATGGTATGGAAGCTGAGGAGGGAGATTTTATTAACCTCGAGGTTGCTTTCGCCTACCGCACCCGATCCTCATCCAAATCTCTCAAGGAACGGACCAAAGATATGCACTTATACCTCGCTTTCTATCTTCCTGGAAACATCAAAGTCCCTGTTTGGGTCGACCTTCAGGGCATGATTGGCACGATGCGGATGCGTCTTCAGCTCACCCCCGACCCGCCCTTCTTCGCTCTCTGCACAATGACCTTCCTTGGGCAGCCCAAGGTCAACTTGAGCTGTGTGCCTCTGAGCAAGCATGCCATCAACATCATGGATGTGCCATTCATCAGTAACTTTGTTCAATCAGCCGTTGACGCAGCCATGGCCGAGTACGTTGCACCAAAGAGTCTCACCATTGATTTGAAGGATATGCTCGCTGGTGATGATTTCAAGAAGGACACCAATGCTGTTGGTATGTTGGTTGTTAACATTAAGCGAGGCTACGATTTCAAGATGGGCGACTCTGGCATTCCGCTTATCAAAGAAGGCAGCACAGACGGCTATGTTTCGGTCGGCTGGGCCAAGTTTGGCAAGGTAATGTGGTCAACACGGATCCTCGAAAGCGAAATGGAACCTTGTTGGGACGAGACCTGCTTCGTGCTAGTGACACCACAGGAGCTCGACATCGACGAACGGATACGTATCCAGCTTTGGGACTCGGATAGATTCACCGCCGATGACGACCTTGGACGGATTGAGCTTCCTATCAAACAATTGATGAAGGATGATGCATCCAACGGCCGCATGTCCCACCGAGAAGATGGCTTCAGAGCTCTGAAGTCGGGCGATAACATGCCTGGAAAGCTAGAGTGGAGTGTTGGCTACTACTCCAAGACGAGAATTCAACAGTGTCAATTCGAGAAACAGACTCACGACCCCGAGATTCGCTCCATGGAACAGCTTCAAAAGAAGGTCGAAGCATCAAGCGAACGGAAGCTTCGCGAGACCATGTTCAAGGAGGGCAAGAAAGAACGGGATGCCAGCGAACTTGAGCAGCAAAAGGCCCAAGAACTCAAGGCCGAGCAGGATGCCATGATAGTCTCAGCACCTCCTCCTGAAGGCTACCCAAGTGGCTTGCTGAGCATTCAGATTCACAACGTGACGGGTCTCGAACTGGAGCATCTCAACAAGCGAAAAGCTTCAAACGATGCCGAAGCAACTGATGAAGAGGATGCTGGTGAAGGTCTACCGAGCGCATACTGCACCATTATCGTCAATCATCGGAAGACATTCAAGACAAGAACCAAGCCTCAAAACTCCAAGCCATTCTACAACGCTGGTTGTGAGCGGTTCATCCGCGATTGGCGTGAGGCAGAGGTTTTCATCGCGGTTCGTGATGCTCGACTGAAGGAAGACGACCCCTTGCTAGGAATAATTCACCTACCCCTTTCAGAAGTCTTCCGTGAGCGCTCGCAAGTCATGGGTTTCTGGCCTCTGACCGGCGGTGTTGGCTATGGGCGTGTTCGCATCTCTCTGGTCTTCCGCAGTGTTCAGCTACAAGCGCCACGGAATCTCTTGGGTTGGCAGTATGGAACTATCGAGGTGCAACCCGAAGCCACGGTTGTAGACTGCCCCAAGGAACTTCGTTCGTCGAAGCTCAAGTTCCGAACCAGCATCAGCAGAGCCAAGATGTATACCCAAGATGGAGATGACCAAGGAACAGTAACGTGGAAGTCAAAGCGAGGTAGATCACTCGCCTTGGCTGTCGCTTCAAGATACAGTAGCTGCATGTCTATTGCTTTCCGGGAGAAGGGCTTTTTCGGAGATGACACAGCCGCGTTCGCTGTTTTATGGCTCAAGGACATTGTCGATGAAGAAGAGATGGAGTTGGAACTGCCGATATGGAAGGGCGACTTCCAACGTGCTACAGCTTGTTGCCTGGAAGAGTGTGGTGAGAAGCTTGGCACGATCAAACTTAAGCTCACATTCTGGGCTGGTCTGGTAAGACTTCATCCCCGTGCTTGACTAGGAATTACGAATAGCTACTAACATTCTACATAGGGAAGTGCTCACTCACGCTGGGTGAGCCGCGACGAACATCTCAAGAATGTTGTCGAAGTGATCGAGACCGCCCGCGACAATCTCGAAACGGGCCGCCAGGAGAAAGAAGCCGGCCTTGTGCAGTCCAGCGATGTAGATTCAGGCCCCAGACATCGTTCAGGCTCGATAGGTAGCAACTCGGATTCTAGCTCAAGCTCCTCGGATACAGACGACGACGACGAAGACGACCAGCAACAGTCCAGTATCCCAGACGGCAGCGCAGGACAGAAGCAAGGTCCTATAGACCAGATCCGAGACTATCGACGTCGAGACAAGCGCCTGCACCGGCAACACCGGGGTCTAATGCAGTGGAAGGTAAGATCCCAGAGCCCCCGTTTCTATTTTCTGCTCTAGAGGGGGGCGTGTGCAGTATCAAAACACCACTTTTAGGACAACATAGCTGACAGATGGGCCTAGATCCCGCGAACCGCAAAGTGGATCAAGCACAAGGTCGACCGCGTTGGGGATAAAGCGTCTAGCGTCTTTGATCACTCTTCCAAGCAACCTGGAATCGAGACCGAGGTCTAGATCGAGCCCAACCCGAAGGAATGACATGCCAGCTAGATTTCAGGCATTAATGGGGTTAACAACGACGGGTTGACTGTTACGAGAATAATGATAACAAAAGAATAACATGGCGTCATTTGTAAGTTGGAACGAAGCGAGCATGGCAGGCAATTTAAGACTAGTTTTGAATACTTAATATAGTCTGTAATGATAGCAATAAATTTGGATAATCAAACGCCATTTACTTGGGTTCCACCAATGTTGTTACGAATCAATAAACCTTGTGAGAAACAATAAATAAGTTTCTATTATGGGTCCTATTTTCATTCTACCTCTGAATAGCCTCAAGTTTGGCCTTTACCATATATACTGGTCATCCAGATACATGCCTGTAAAAAGACCTTTGAGAAGCTGAAAGAGTAAATATTTCATTAAAACAAAGGTATCATTCATCATATATCGTCCTACCACGTCGTTACTAGAATATGCGACCCCATGTCCTCTTACAATCCCAATATTTCCCTATTGTGTGGGTGCGTACATAGATACCTTCCCTCGCCTAGCAGATGCTGGTGATCGAAGTGCCCCTTTACCCCTTTTGCCAAAGGGGTAAACCGTCTATAGAGCTTGCGTGCATGAAAAAAAAAAAAGATCAAAAAACTGAGCATTTCGCCCCTAGTGTGTATGCTGCCCGCAAATTCTCCTCGCCACCAAAGTAAGAAAAATGTCCCGTTTCAACGCCATTCCATCGTGTGTAATATGTAAATGCATGCTTTTGTCGCCGGAATTGCAACTGGAATAAAAAAATATACAATAAGCAAAGGTCATTCCGCTATGCGCGGACAAGTACTCCGTTGATGTGGAGAGAGGTCCCGATCTGGAACACGATAGATCGGCGATCCAGTATCAAATCGCTTCGGGCGCGATGGACCGATCGGTCACCGGCCTTGACCATTGCTCTTTAGCTAACGGCGTGTTGTCGACTGATTCTCGCTCCTTAGCTTATTGACATTCTCCTCCGTCAAGGAGTCCCCTGTCTGTAGCTCCTGATATGAGTTCCTCCGGTAGCTCGATGGTCCGCCTGCAGCGTCGATGAGCTTGTTCTCTTGGAGTCTGTTAGACCATTCCGTCTCTCCCTCCGGTTGCCTGACCTGAACCGCTAGCTCGGTCGAATCAAAAGGAGAGGGCTCATTCTGGTATCCATTCGTCGTCAAAGGTCGGGGTGTAATGGGACTGCCGCTGAAGTCGTCAGATGTACGCGGCATTTCGTTCTCATCGATGCCAACATTCGGAATATCGGCATTGTCGCAATGTTCACTCATTTCTGAACAGTCTGAAGCAGAGGGGTCTGGTACCGTCGAAGTGCGACGTCCTGCATGGCACCATCGTAGAAGCATCTTCTCCAATATACCACTCCTGACTGGCTTGGCCAAATAGTCGTCCATGCCGGCCTTAGTACACTTTTCGCGGTCACCTTGAATTGCTGATGCCGTCATGGCCACGATCGGTACATCTTGGACGAGCGGCTTGTAAGGCATGTGATGCCTCAAGAGATGGGTACACTTGTAGCCATCAATAATAGGCATTTGTACATCCATGAGAATAATGTCCGGCTTTTGTTTGATGCCTTGTTCAACTCCAGAAAGATACTCCAGGGCTTCCTTGCCGTTCCAAGCTGCTGTCACTTGGAAGCCAAGTCTGCCAATGGTCTTGGTTGCAATCTTTTGGTTAATGGGACTGTGATCAGTTAGCTTGAGTTGTTTCCCCAAAATAACTTTGGACACTTACTTATCCTCAACAACCAGAATGTGTATCTTGGCTCTTTCTGATGCAGGAAGTTCTTGTTCGGGGCTCGAATTAGAGGGTATGCCGAATCGAGCTCGACGTGATCCAGAAGAGCCTCCCTGCATTCCGTCAGATGCTGGGGGCGTACCCAGCATTTGCTCATACTCTGAACTATTACAGGACATGCTTAGTTCAGATTGCAGCCTGTCAGGAATGGCACCGGCATTGGCAAGACCAGCTTCTGCCGGGCCGCTCGGCTTGTTGAAAGGGATCCAGAAGGTTGCCCGAGTTCCAAGACCGACTTTTGACTCCAGTGAGATACGACCATGCATAAGGTCCAGCAGATTCTTGCAGATAGTCAACCCAAGTCCAGTGCCACCAAAGCGCCGGGCTGTTGAAGCATCTCCTTGGCTGAATGGCTGGAAAAGCTTCTTGCGAACGTCGTCCTTGATGCCAATACCTGAGTCTTCGACTGTGAACCGAACCTCGATAGATTCTGGTGTCTCCTTCTCAGCAGTAACCGAAAATCTGACGTATCCTTGATTCGTGAATTTGATACTGTTGGTGAGGAGATTCGTAAGGATCTGTCGTACGCGTCCAGGATCTCCGATAACCACCAAGTCGTTTTCAATACCATCACCCACATCCGATTGGAAGTCGAGGTTCTTTCGTTCCACAGCAAACTGCAGCATTCTTCCCACCTCCTTCACAATATGCGACAATGAGAACTGCACCTCTTCTATGTCTAAACGTCCCGACTCAACCTTGGAAAAATCCAGAATGTCGTTGATGACTGTGAGAAGGGAAGTTGCCGAGCTCTGGATGTTTTCAACGTATTCTTGCTGCTCTTCGTCCAACTTCATTCCGGCTAGTAATTCAGCCATGCCCAATACACCCGTGATGGGTGTCCGAATTTCATGGGACATATTAGCAAGGAACTGGCTTTTTAGTCTGTTTGCTTCTTTCGCAGCCGCTTCGTTGGCCATGGCTCTTCGTTTCTCCTGAGACTGTTTCTCCAGGGCTTTCTCGCGGATCTTGAGTTCGGTCACGTCCATGATAACACCAGTGACGCCTTCAATGTACGTGTCGTTTGTGGCACTTCCTTCTTGGGTCTTTTTACCAAACATCGGGAGAAAGCGAGTTCGATACCAACGATCATCTGGTCAATGTTAGTGGCATCTAACAAGTGCTTAAGGTCTCTCAGAGTCCTACCAATTCCATGTTCCTTGACATCTTGGGCAATCTTTCCATCGAGGATGCTCTCTATAGGTTCAAGGAATTCTGGGCGCTCCCCATCTTCGAGCTGCGCAGTTAGACGGTTAAAGACTTTGTACATGTTCTCTCCAATAAACCATCTCGTTCCGTCGTGGTTTTCCTCGTGTGTGTTGTTCCAGATCAGTGCGCCTTCGAGCATGGTGACTCGTCGGTTCGTGTCGACGGTAAAGATGGTAACATGGGAGTGTGCAATGACACTTAGGAGTTGTTGTCGTGTACGTTTGGCGGTCATCTTGGTCTGAATGCTTTCGTGAACGTCGGTGCAGGTTCCTAAAAACATTAAGTGTCAGACGAGAAACTCGATGCTAACAAAACGACTCACCGAACCACTTCTCAACTTTGCCGGTCTCCTTGTTACGCAGGGGCATTGCGCGACCAAGGAACCAGCGCCAGTCACCATCTCGATTTTGGCATCGGTATTCCGTCATGTAAGTTTCGCCCGTCGCCAATGAATGTGACCACCTCTTATTGGCTTCCGGGAGGTCGTCTGGGTGAAAAGCGCTCGTCCACTCGTTGCCGAGGCTGCTCCCCAGAGGCAGCCCTGTGTAAGTATAGAAACGAGTGTTCCAAAAGTCGACCAAACCCTCAGTTGTCGCTGTCCAGACCAGTTGAGGCATCGTATCACAAATAAGCTTGAATCTTTCCTCGTCACGCTCTTTGATCTGAGTAATTTCCTCGGTCATGACAGTAACGTCTCGACCCGTAACAACGCCCGCCAGAAACTCGCCTGAGGAGTCGTCTCGGATTGCTTCACCAAGAACATCAAAGACGCGCTTGCTCCCATTTTCGTCATACATGCCAACCCTCAAGCCAGTAAAGGGTTTCTCCGTCTTGACCAACACGTTAATGGGGTTTTCTTCAGTAGCGAGGCGACGGGAAAAGTCCTCCGTATAAACGTGCCAGAATTCCAGAAGATCAAATCCGTTGACGGCTACGTCGAGTGGGGCGTCCCTCTGAAAAAGCCTCCGGGCAGCGGTATTCGGAAATGTGACACTACCATCCTTCCACATGGCGACAATGGGCATCTGGGTATTGTTGAGCAGGGCGTCCTTTATGAGAAGCATCTTTTGTAAGAGTGAAGGAGTGCTCGAATGTGTCGCAAAGGACGGAGGGCCCATGGGAGGGAAAGGGCTAGAAGACATGGTAACAATTCCTGGGCTGTGAAAAGAAGGCGAGTTTGAGTCTCGGCTCGAAGCGACTGAAGACGGGTTAGAGTGTGCGATAGACTTGCGCTCTGCAGCCTCGAGGATACTCGGCCTCGCAATAGATCTCTTAGAACTAGGAATAGTCGGTGGCGGTGATTGTGTATTGGTAAATGTGAGCGTGAAGAATATCTGGTGATCCTCAAGTTCCCATATCGTTATGATCATCTTGGCAAAGGATTGGTAATCCGATTCCTTATTCTTGTAACGGCTGTCGAAGGCAGTGTTGTTGATGCGCTTGCGGGTAATTACAACCTCGACTACAGCATCCTGGGTTTTGCGAGGGGAGCTTGAACGTCTCTCGGGAATAGGCATAGTGCTCGCAGTTGGCGTCGCATCGCCGCCGGACTGAGATGGTCGTCGTGAATCCTTTGTTGAAGCTCGCACACCCATTTCATCTATCTGAGAATCAAGAAAAGCCTCCCACGTCGCCCACACGGGCTGTCCGTCCTGTAGCATATCGACGCCAATTTGAGACAGAGTCTGTCCCCGCAGACGTTCAATAGTCTGAGGCGCATCCTCCTCGTCTGAGTCTTCGGTAATTATGCCCAACATTCGACCCATTGCTTCGTTGGCAAGAACAATGGTTTTGAGGTTGTTGAGGACAATGGTCGGCACAGGCAGGTATTGCATGGCAGAAAATGCAAGCTGACCAGGAGAGATGCTAGGCATGGATAGACGAAACGGGCTCTGTGTAGGCGAGCGTGAGGCATCTCCTAGGTCCCTTTGGAAGCGTCCTGCGGCAAATGGTCGTGGAGTGGCATCTTGGCCCTTGACATCGTTGACCACGTCGAACGTAGCTCTCGGTCGCGCATGGTTAAAGGTAGTTGGAACAGGAGCTTGAATATGATTAGGATGAGATTCTGAGCGGGTTAACGGAGAGCCAGTGTCGTGAACAGCAGCGACGGGCCTAATAGCTCGGGTTTGGCTGCTGGCACGAGGTTGTTGGTGAGGGCTCATGTCGGTGCTGCGTCATAAGTCATGGAGAGTGAACGCCGTCTCAAGCGACTTTCAAGTGATTGGAAAGGAAGGCAAAGGCTGGAAGTCGCGGAACAAGCGTAGATGGGAAAGAATATTGAGAGTTACAAGTTGTGATGGCAATGGCCGTGGGAGATGCAATGTCTGGGGTGTCGAGGGTCTCGGCCTTGAGACAAGAGGCCCAGAGGGAAAGTAGCCAGTGGAGTTGATCTACCTCGAATCGACAAGTGACCGTCGACGAGGAATTGGCATGGCGCAGAGAGGGAAAAGTGCCGACAAGGTCAGGCAAGCCGTGGCTCGCTCTGGATCTAGCTCTTCTAGGTACGGCGTCGACGGAGGCGGGATTAGACTTTGAAGGGTGTGGCTAAAGGCGGATTTAGCTCTGTGGTCAGGAACCAGAGGGGGCCGTTGTTGGGATGAATATGTTTGATGCGATGAAGTCGGTAGAAGCGAGTGTCATGAAATCGGTTGAGGGCAGCTGGGACGAGTTGTAAATCGTAAAGATCTGGAGTCGAAGGAGAGATGAGTGACGAATGACGAATGCTGGGAACTCGATCGAGCTGATGCCCAGTATCGAGGTGGAGAAGAATTGAACGATTTCAAGATCGATAGGTAGGTACTAGAGGTAGTAGGTATAGAGAGTATCGGGGTTGAATACCTACTATGTAGTACGTGTGCAGGAGAAAGGTTAAGATGGATTGTCAGAAGAGAATAACTCGAGTAGGTTGGAATTGATTTTTGTCTCGAGCTGCAAACATAAAAGTCAAACAAAGCCAGCCCATGGATGGAAGGACCCTGAATTGACAGCCTCTTGCCGTGTCATGTAATACATACAGTAGGTACTGTACCTTAGGCACCACCCTCAAACCACGGACAAGCGGGGGGTCTCACAGGAGGGTCTTACGGGGGTCCAACGCCCAGGGCTGGGCTCCAGCTGCTGGCCCGTCCCCCTCCATCCCGGGCCAACACCTCGCAGTAGCAGTAGCGGGGGGTGCCGAGGGATGGAAGCTGGAGGGCCTTAGATGGGGCGGATTCCACTCCACTTGTTTTGTGGGGCAGTTCCAGGGCCTCTTTTCCACCAAACCAAACCAGGGTCGGGATGGATCGCCTCCACAGCCGTGGATTGAAATGCCGATCAAGGATGACAATTGCAAGCCCTGATTTCTGCGGTGAAGAGCTGCGAGCTTATCCACCAAGATGACTCTTCTAAAGAGTTGTAGAGTAAGATATCCTGTCTTGGGTGGATAGGTAGCTTTAGCTTTGGGTGTCAAAGCTCAGACTCATGGACGGACTCTAGTACCTATAATAATAGATCATGCAGCACACAACATGACAGCCTTACAGGACCAACGACCCGAGTCTAGACGTGATCAGACCAGTCCGACCTTGATCGGACGAAACTATTGTGCCCAATTCCTTGTTCTCAGGCACGAAAATAGGGCGGTCTGTTTTCCTAGGTAATCTTTACAGGCGGTCCCATGGGAATGGATAAACTCGATCCGCTAAACAGGGCACAACGAGATGGAAATCCATGCGAACTGGGCCGTTTTTTTCCCAATAGTACAGTAGTGTCGGGTCGCTTAACAAACGACACCGTCTCATCATGGTCTCATCGAGCGAGAGTTGCCATCCATTTTGACGGTTGACGGGTACTGCCACTGCCACTGGCAACCTACGTACAGTACAGTACTGAAATTCAAATATGACCCTGGTCAGCATCATGGCGTGTCAAGGACACCCTCTTCTCGAGGTCCCTTTGGCTCATCGCTGGGTTGTCCTATCATGCGACGAATTGCTTGTCATCTGCCCACCATGAGCGTCCCTAAATGTATTAGCAAAAAGGTACATTACGAATGCCCAATCTTGCCCGGTGAGCATTGACTCTGCTCTGCTAGAGTCAGTCAGTGATGGCTTCAAAACGTATGATATGGACACCTTGTTGTTATCGATACGATACAGTGTCTTGCGTGATGTGGTTGCAGTTACATTCGCATCCATCAAATCATCCTGGCCCTGGCTCTGTTTGCTACGGCACCCCACTCTGAAGAATGGATGGGAGGGATGCAAGACACAGGAGATCGTGGGAACCGACGAATGAGGTGACTGATCTCTCAGGCACGACGCACACACTTTGAACGATGGGGCATCTCCAAGCCAAAAACAAAACCCCCCAAGACCACCTTAGGTAGAGAAACACGCAGACACGGCAGCCAAAAGCAAGTAACCGAGTGTGAGAGGTTTTTTATTCACCGAATTGATTCGTTTGCCGATCAAGGGTCCAGTCAGTATGCATACTGCGGGTTTTTAACTGGTAACCAAACAATCGGGGACTTTGATACTGCCCACAGTTTAGGACTGGACTGTTGAAAGCAAGATCTCACAGTCAAGTAATTACACGCACGCATCTCGTTCATGCACAATAAGCTACAGAATGCATCTGCATACTATCACTGTCTATTTATGGCCTTGCTCGGGCGGTGGAACCCAACCACAAGCGTCTGCCATGAGACATCAACCACAGTCTAGTGCCGAGTCCAGATACATCTAGACCTCGTCGCCAGCCGAAGGACAGACAATATTCACAGATCCATTATCTCAACCGCTCTAAGCGTACATATGCACCTCGTGTTTATATATTGTTTCACACGAAATTCATCGCACAATCACAAAGCCCTTAGTTAGGGTCCAATTGCTTACAAGCTCCGATGGCGTCCGAGCCGCCTTGCAGATCATCTCCAGCCCCAATCGGCGCTTTTCCGGATCCTGCAAAGCCTTTTCTTAACGTCATCTCTCTTGGGAACCAGAGGCCTACGATCCTCCTTGACCCCTGCATCTTGGGTCTGCTCGGGAAAAGCTCATGCTGTTGCGCGCCTTGACGAGCCAAGACGCTGCCGCAGGCCTCATCCTCGCCCGCGAGGCGTCAATGAAGTCATCGCAGACCAACAATCAAGGAAAATAGAGGAGTAGAGGTTATGCCATTATCAGACTATCGTGAACTGTCCTTCATCTTTCCACATGTTGAGCAAGTCCACCATTGTTTTTCCATCTCCGTGCCGCAGAGACTACACATCCATACTTGCGGTGCCGGTGCTTTCTGAGTTGTATTTGTTGTTGGCCTTTGCTTCTGCTGCCCACGTCGTGGCGGACTCTGAGTCAGGTCGACAACAGCAGGCTGTCTTCGAGATACTGGCGATCTGGATCGGCGGTTGCTCATAACCTGCTCTGCCCTTGCAGACCGCTCCATCCCGCACGCATCGCAACAGAGGTAATTGGCAGGATTGCACAAAGTGCAGGTATCGCATGTCCAGCCTGCGGGCTCTCTCGACCCGCCTGAACTGCTGGATTCTCCATCTGGGATTACTGATCCACCCCCGTTCCCAGTTGGATTGTCTGCCGTGGGCGGAATGTAAGAGCTTCCATACTTGACTGATTTGTCCTCTTGCACTAGCTCCCACAGCGCCTGGGCGATAGCTGCATCATTAGCCTCGTCCTCTTCAGCCTGTGTCCGAAAGCCGTTCTTCGTGGCTGTATCAGCGATATTCCGTATCTGGGTTTCGCTCAGGTTGTCTGTGCCACAGCCCTTGAGAATCTTGCTCCGCCGCTCAGCAGCATCTGCAATAACTCTGCGGATATCTTCGCCTGGTCGCGGGGCAGCTCCTCCCAGCCGTTTACCACCTCCGGTGCCGGGACGGGCTCGACGCTTCTCTGCGGCTTCTCGTGCAAGTCGGCGGGCCTCGTGAGGTGGTATCCTCGTACCTCCCAGACGTCGTCCCTCGGAGAGAAAACCTTCGCCGGTGTAGCCCTTGAGGAGTAGACCTTGGTGTTCATCACGTAGTTGGTCCCAGAGAGCGTGGAACTTGGCATCGTGGGGTCCATGGACGATGTGGGATAGCTCATGGAGCATAGTATCAACGATGTTTTCGATGGGCATAAACTGATTATGGTCTCCGGCATGTCGTAGACGAAGGCATATCTTGGCTCCTCGATTCACATTTAACCCTATGAACTGCGTTCAATACGATATACGACCTCACGGGCAGTTTGTCTTGGAACCTACCTAGGAGGTTGTGCTGCTCGGGATAGAACTCGGCGAGCTCCTTGACTTTCCAGTTGCGCGCTCGCATTATGGGCTTCACCAGAGAGGCCACCTTCTTCAAGGTTTGTAGGGCATCATTCGCCCGCGGCAACCTGGCCAAATGACTGTATGATAACACGAGTGCATCATGTTCGGGCATCCTGTCGTTAGATGACACTGATTTTGCAGGTAAGTTGTGGGTTTTCACGATCGATACAGGTATATGTGAGCGACCAAGGTGAAGATGACGTCGTTTAACTAGAATATACACATGCGATGCAAGCTTCGTCTGGTGTGAGAGATTTCATCGTGTTTGGTCTTCGAGCTGCTAAAGCTGGTCACCTGGCCACGTCAAGGGCAGATGCCTTGGGCTGGTATCGCCCTCGAGGAACAGAGGCATTCACAGTTGCAGCGCTGACGCAAGCAATCTAGAAATTTCCGAGGTTCAATGGCGATGACTAATATTCATAGAGCTCTGTGATTGGATTTAGAATAACAGAGCTTAAAGCTGTCTTGTTAAAGACATTCACCGTACCGGGGAAACCATTATGATATTGGATTTTGTCTGCCATGCGCATACCGTAATCACTGTATCGGTCCGTCTGATCAGTCGAGTAATGAATGATACATCGTGTATGAAATACTGTGATCCTTACTCAGGCTTTCTTGCTACACCCCTTAGTCTAACATAGGATATCATCTCACCACCGTTGGGGTCACGACACACCTCCCTCAACACCTCTGCACACTCTTGCACAGCCTCTTCCCTCTCCTTCTCATCTTTCACGGAATCTAGCAGCTTGCTTGTCATCAATCGAACCCAACCCTCAACGCCGCCTTTGTCAGCTGGTGTTGGCCTCCATTCGCGTTCTGCCCGTTCAACCACGAAGCCCGCATCTTGCAGCGCCTTCGTAATCCAAACCTCGTCGGGGAAGAACCAAGGTTCAGCTGCCAGTGCAGCCTCCATACCCACACGACGAGATACAGCACCGAGGACTGCTGTGCGCATCTCGGGAACATTGCCCAGGCCGCCCATCTCAAAAACGAACGAACCACCTGGTGTTAGCGAAGCGTACACTCCCTTGAAGAACTGGGCGCGGGTCTCTTCAGGGCGTAGGATCCAGTGCATGGCCGCATTGGAGAAGGTTTTGTTGAAAGTCTCCCTTTGGAGCTCTGGTTTGGAGATGAGTTGCGTAGCATCCAAGACTAAGCCAGGTTAGCATAGTGATCCAAGACGAAACAAAGACAAGACATGGGTTGAAATGCCCTACCCTCAAATGTAGAGTTATTCGAATCCTTGCAAAGCTCTCGAGCAGATTCAATCATGGAGGCTGAGCTATCAATGCCGTGCATCGAACCCTTCCCCTGTGCCAGGATCTTTGCGAATTCGGCATTCAGTATGCCATCTAGACCATCAGCTCAACCGTTCTAGGAGTTCAGTTCAGAACTGAAACACTTACCGCCACAGCCAATGTCGAGTAGAACGTCATCTTTCTGTAGGTCTAACCACGAAATAACCTTTGTTGCGAGTTTGGGTACAAAGGAAGCTGAGTATTGGTACGCCTAATATCCGTGTAAGTTGCAAGACTACGTGTTTTAGAGCTGCTGGGTACCCACGTTTGTAGACCACCTGTCTTTTTGTTCAGCCATCTTTGCAGTCATTGAGTTCTGATATAATTAATTGAGACCAAAACAAGTCAATATCGACGGATTTATCACATACTTATACTTGTGAGGTTCGCTGCTTACGGCTGCGAAGAGAAGCTTCAAGCTGAAGTAGGCGCCGAAATCGGAGCCACGGAACTACCCTGTAACGGCATATACAAAAAAACGATCCAGTGTCATAACTCGCACAATCGACTTGATTCGCTAATATGAAATTGCGGCATAGCTGGCATCATCTATTTTATTGATAATTATGTCCGATGGTCCTGCAGGACCAACAATTCCTTTCCGGCTACGGACGTTGGTCTAGTCAAGTTCCAACAAGGGAAAGCGATTCTCACCTAAAGCATCTTCAACTCTCTTCATGATTGTCAATACCTTCTCCTCTTCTAATCGACGACCAATAACCTGAACTCCTACCGGTAGTCCGTGTATATCATTGGCATCATATAGTTTGTATGCACCCTGGGCAACACCGTTAAGGCTCTTGAAATCGAAGTTGGTTGGCAGTTGATCTTGACTCTTGTCAACATGCGTGACAGGCAAAACTCCAGCGGTATAGTCGAGCTATATAACGTTAGTCTCCAAAGAGTTACAGCTCAAGCCAAGAACATACCAAGTTGAACATGAAAGTATAACCGCAGCTACTGCATGCATCATGCATACCCTTATGAGGCACGGCCGGCGTCGCATTGGGAGGAGCAATCAAGAAATCGACTCCAGAGTTATCCCACCATTCGAACCACTTGCGCTTGTAAAGCTCGCGTTTGGCGTTGAGCTGCCAGATCTCGTATCCAGACTGAGGGTGCCAGTTGCGCAAGAGCCCAGCCCATATAGGGTCGCGTCGGACATACTTGACCCAAAGGTAATGCAAGTACTTGACAGGTCGAGGAAGGCTGAAATAGAAGCTCATCTGAGCAGCACCTCGATCGTTCCACTCTCCCCAGCGGAAAAAGGACTTGACTGTCTCAAGACCATCGCTGCAGAGGAGAATAGAGGCCAGACACAAAGCTTCGTAAGGGGAGGGAGGGTCAATTTCCACAATCTCATGTCCTGCTTGTCGAAGAGCGGCCTCGGTCATCTCCAAGGCTCTCCTGCAGGCAGGGCTTGGGTCTACGACACCGTCCGTTCGTAGGATCCCCACCCGGAGACGCTTCTTCTCTGAATATTCTTGCTCAATGTCGGGTCTCCAAGATATCGGATGACAGGAGTAGTCGTAAGTCCAAGGTTTCATTTGGATCATTGCACGAGTGAAATAAGTCAAATCGTTGAGTGTACGCGCCATGGGGCTGTAGACTGCAGGAACTCCGTCTTGTCCTGGCATACTCGTCACCATGCCTGTCTTGAGCCATCTCCCAGTTGAACACTTCAGAGCGTAGCATCCAGAAAAGTGAGCTGGACACCGAACGCTTCCTGCGACATCACTTCCTATCCCAATGCGGCCACCAAGTGCGAGAAGGGCGCCTTCACCTCCCGTCGAACCACCAGCAGTGTACTTTTTGTTGTAGGGGTTTGATGTTTCGCCCCATACATCGTTGGAAGATTCAAAGCTGAGAAGGGTTATAGGGACGTTGGTCTTGACATACGGTACAGCACCGGCGTCCTTGAGGACTTTGACAGTGTTTCCGTCGTGTGTAAGGGGCTTTCCAACATGTGTGCTCATACCTACAGTACTGTCATACCCCTCTACCTCGATGGTATCCTTCAAACTAACAGGAATGCCTGCTAGAGGTCCTTTTAAGTTGATAGATCCATCTGTAAGCCACTTCTCAGCAGAAGTGAGCAGGACCTCTGTTACACAGTTGGTCTTTTCATGTGCCCTAAGTGCAACTTTGCCATAGGTGTGAAGATATTCTGAGGCCTTGGTGGGATCTTTGTGGACACCCTGCACCAGCTCTTCAATTGGTCTGTTAACAATTTCTCGATCCAAGACACTGAAGGGAGCGTGGTATGATGTGAGGCCTTTGATACGAGATGCCCGTTCTTCTTGCTTAAATTGGCTATTATGATGTTAGTGGGATAAGTTATTTGAGTAAACAAAGGGATGGAAAACATGTTTGAAGGCAGAAAAGTGAGACTAACCAAGCTCGACGGTGTTGTAGGTAGTCTAAAAGGACCATAGCTGTAGATGATCGAAACAAGCTCAAGTAGGCCGAGGACAACAAGGGGTGATAGTATAAGAATTTGAATGAGTTGGAAAGAAGTAGAAAGGAATAAATCGGGATAAAAGAGCATAGAACTTATATAAAAGTGTTGGACAAGGGGAGACAAGCTGGTCACGAGATAGAGATAGTTGTATTAGACACTGAGCTCCGTGAGTGGATCCGCTGATAACCGGTTGAACCCCCGCAACGACTCCACTCCTGCCGTCCTCAGTCTGGGGAATGGCCACCGGGAGTGGGTCCGGAGATAGGATATCTGGCTGATCGCCAAGTTACTTATAGAGCACGTGAGTATTGTTAATAGTGAGATATCTCGTCTCAAGTAGCAGGAGACTGAGTAAATGATTAACTCAGGGATAGATGTATATTCTAATTATATATATACATCTTCTTTACACACAAGAACACACAATAATAGACAAGTAGCTTATCAGTGATACTGCCATCAAAACCTGCGGGGATAGCTTACAATGGTACCACGCCCTTTTGCATGTAATTGATCACTTGGACTGATATTCATAATTGAAAGGCATATTTCGGAGCCGAGAAGGTGTTTCTTTATCAATACTTGGCCATCTGTGAGTTAGCTATACCCCGCATGTTTCATTGTTCATCCGCATTAACCTAACCGCGAACCAAGTGGATTGGAACCGACCGGAAGAGAAAGGGCTACTGAAATAAGTTGTCATGCATTGGAGATAACATTAGTGCGAAGCAGAGTATTTCACGCAATATCTGGTGGCTGGGGACCATCCGCATTAATAACTTGAGCTAGTAGTTGGCAGCCGAAGGATATACCGAGATACTTTTAAGACATAATGAATGGTAACTAATATTGAGTAAATAATAACTAGTAAGTACTCTAAAAAACCTATGCAACATCATCATAAACATTCTCATAAGATCATCCTAACTTGAGATCCTCCTGGTGCGTAGTTTAGGTGCGGCCGGAAGAGCTGCCCCGAGGTCCGACGCGTAGACCGCCCGGATGGTCCGTGCACAGCATTTACACCGACTTGGGCAATCAGAAGCTTCAGTTCCGAAGATGGGTATCGTGACATGGGCAGAGCCTAACCTACAATCTTTCCCCTCTCATCAACCGCCAACATGTCGGCCGATGACCAGCAGCAGTTCCTGAACGTGGTATGTTGCACGAATACTCTCTGCTCATGTCATGATCATGTTCATGTTGCTCACTGTTATATGTAGTTCTCGGGCCTTCCCGTACAGCTTCGGCGATACACCGACGATGTTGCCGATTTCATCGATCAAAACGTCGACCGCGCTGCCGAAGTCGTGAGGGAGACCCTCGCTACCTCACAATGGATACCAGAGTCTGTGAGGCCGAAGCCTCCGGTCAAGGAGGTTGTCGAGGTTCTGTCGCTGTCGCGGTTTGAAAAGATCCAAGACTGGCTGGCCAAGCATAAAATTTTGACAGGCATCGTGGTCTTGACTTGCGGAGTCGTCGTCTACAAAGGCTACGAGACAAATCGCTCATGCAGAAAGATAAGACGCGCAAAGAGGGCTAGGAATGGCGGCCGTACTGAGGTCGTTGTTATCGCCGGTTCACCTAGCCTTCCTTTGACCAAGTCTTTGTCTTTGGACATGGAGCGTCGTGGGTTTATCGTCTACATTGTCTGCAACGCTGCTGAGGACGAGTCTATGGTTCATGCCATGAAGAGACCAGACATTCGGGCCATCAGCATCGACACCACTGACGTGAGTTTGTTTACATGCGTCTTGCTCTCATTGCTAACATATTCTCTAGCCTCCTAATGCTGGCTCTGCCATCGAGCGCTTTGCTCATTATCTCCAGTCACCTCAAGCTCCTGGACCCGGAATGAAACCCAACCACCTCACTCTGAAATCCGTCATCCTTATTCCAAGCCTCCACTATCAAACGTCTCCTATCGCAACAATCCCTCCTTCCAGCTTCGCCGACCTTTTCAACACCCACCTCCTCCAGCCCATCCTCACGATCCAGGCTTTCCTGCCTCTGCTCACCTCTCGTTTGAACCCTATTGGAGAGAAATGGGTCCCTCCCAAGGTCATGGTCTTCACGCCTTCCATCATCTCCTCGATCAACCCGCCATTCCATGCCCCCGAGGCGACCGTGTGCTCTGCCTTGTCAGCTTTCACTGAAGTCCTCACCGCTGAACTTCGTCCTCTCGGCATCCCTGTCACACATATGCAGTTGGGCACATTCGACTTCTCTGGCTTCGTGCCATCTCGAGGTGCACCTCACCAGGGTTATGCAGGAAACCCCGAGTCTCCGCTTGTCTGGCCAGAGGGCGCACGACACGTCTACGCGCGGAACTTCGTTGCCCAGACCAGCTCCGCTATTTCTGGAGGCCGTATTCGTGGATTGAGGGGCAGCTCGCTACGACACCTTCACACATCTGTCTTTGATGTGATCGATGGCTCTACTACCGCTGATACTGTACGTGTTGGCCTCGGTGCTAGCGTGTATGGTTTTGTGGGACGTTGGGCCCCTCGCGGCCTTGTCTCGTGGATGATGGGCATTCGTCGAGTTGACGAGCTGTCTACGTGGAAGACCAGCTCATACGAGAGCTCAGAAGAAGAGCAAGACGACAGTGAGAACGAAAATGAAACCGAAAACCCCGCGGCCTCAAGCGAGTTTGTTGCCGTTCCGTCAGAGATGAATGTCTGGAAGTCTGACAACGAGGGTGCCCTATGGACTCCCCAGCTCTCTGATGCTTCCTGAACGATGAATGATGATGATTTATGCTGATCACGCAATGGATGTCTCCTCACTACTTATCAGCAATGATGTTTGGATACAGGTATAAGAAGGTTCGAACATGATGCAACAATAGACGCCGTCACGACTCCAACTCTTGAATAAACTCCAAATAAGGGAGATTGAAATATACAATCAGTTACCCTTAACTGCTCTTGACTCTTGCCTCCATGTTTAATATTCACGGAAATAATGCAACCCAGATGCTATGTGGGTATCAATGTCATTGAAAAGTACAGCAAGGTAAATGTAGAAACAGCTCTGGGTAGTCTTAATGACCTCTGCCACGGAACCGTCCTCTACCTCGCCATTTTCCTCCTCTACCACCACGTCCGCCGTGGTGACCGTGTCTCCCTCCGTCATCACGGTCTCTATCTCTGGGCTGATCGCGTGGTCTGTTCATATCATCGTCTTGGGAAAAGTCCATCCGCATATCCTCATCCTTCTTCTCTTCTGACTTGAGAGTTGGCTTCTCCAAGTCCTTTGACCATTTGGGGTGGGCGCCTTCCTTGCACTCCGGTCCATCGGGGCAGAATCCAGCTAGATAGAAGACACAGAGCTTCCTACGCACGTGCTTCTTGGAGCAGTTGGGACCGAGGGGGCAGAAGCCCATGTCGTAGTGAGGACAGGGTGGTAGCCGGCTTTGAGGATCGATGTGGAGGTAGAGGCACTCGTCGCCGTTTGAGCAGTAACCGTTGCGCATAAAAAAGTTACATTCAGGCATTTTTCGCAGGTTGTACTCGTGGAGAAACTCGCAGTGCTCGCCCTTCTTGCACAGGCCGCGCAGCCAATGCTTGCACACGAGCGAGTTGAGACCGCCTGTCGGCTGCGACGTCTTGGAGTCGGAGACGTGGCGCTCTGGGCATCGCGTGCCGTTGGGACAGTGACCGGACTGGAAAGCCTTGCATATTGGACGGTCGGGGGATAGGCCGACCTGGTAGGTTTGTCGAAGGAAGGGAGAGAAGCGAAAGTTGTAGGGCTGCGCGGAGTGGTTGAGGATGGCAGAGGCGGGAGATTCGACGGCGGCGGGCATTATGGGCGAGGATGCGCAGGCCGAGGCCTACAGGATAAAAGTCAACTGCTTGATATGGCTGAAATGAGCAGGTATTTCTTTGTGGATCGGGCGTGAGATATGTAGTCGCGTTTGTTTAAGCTGTGGTGTTGAGGCTGAAGTTTAGGACAAAGCTGAGATAACAAATTCCAGCAGCTATAGGCCTGTCGCGGTTTGTCAGCCACCTAAACCCCAAGCTCACTCCACACGAGCTAGATTGAGCTTCCACTTCAACACCACTACCATCGTGATTGGCATAGTTTATGACTTTATTACGATTTCATAATGCTACACGCAGCTGAAACGAACATTATTGTGTATTTAAAGAGATGGTGGTTAAAATGGAAACCGCAGTTGGTATTGTCTGTTGCTCATTTACGATAACCCCTGGCTCACTTGCACCTGCCTTTCAATGAATGGATCCCTTCTGATCATTCTGCCAAAGTACTTGACCACACATCTCCTTCAACTCTTCATTCTCTACCCTCAAGATTCAGTCATGAATCTCATTCGCTCATTTCAGACTCAAAGATCAGAATCAAAGCTCAAAATAGAGCCTTCCTTCATCTTCTGACCAAACACGAATCGATAGTTCATGTAACGATGAGCTTTGCCGTGTCTGAGACTCTGACAAGCCCGAGATACCATCTCTTCCCTTTCATTTTCCGGAACTCCCAAAGCAACCAATGGCTTGGCAGCTAAAGCGCCGATATACTCGAGGAGATTGGCTTCCATCAATGTTCCAATGTCCTTCATCCCCCGATCGCGTGGCCAAGATGAGATAGGCACTTTCTTGCTCACCACCTGGACTCGCATGAAGCCAGCGGACCTGAGAGTTTGTCGAAGGTCCTGCCTATCAAAGCCTGTACAACCGTATTTTCGTATTCCTTGAGCGCAGGCATCGAAGTAGACCCGCACTGGATCGTCTTCCTGCATAGTGCCATCGTCGCAGTGGACCGTATAGTCGAACCCTTGGAACTCGATCCACCCTCCACATCGGAGGTGCCTTGACCTTCGTCAGTATGTTGACTCACTCCTTTAGAAGACTACCTACTTGTGGGCATTAATGACCATGGCATTCAGGTCGAGAAGAAATCCAGCCACTCCCCTGAAATGGACCAAATCAAAGTCATCTCCATTTGCCCAGTACGGGTCCTCACAATCCTCGACGAACATGCAGGCGTTCAGGGGCATCGACTTGGGTTGAATAGGCGACAAATCGGTTCCGAACACGCTCGCACTTGGGTACAAGTCGGCCACTAGGAATCGTCAGTTATGGATCGCCCGGTCGTTCGGCTAGAATATTACCGTCGACCACCCAGTTTCCTAAGAGTTGTTAGTACGAAAGCTACCAGTATCTAACGATACTCACCTTTGCCTGTACCCAGATCGATGATTTTCTGGGGCTCGTCACCGATATCAGACAAGAAGAGCTTGCCATCCTGAACCAAGCTGCACATTACTACAAGTTCGCTGCGGGATATCATTGCTCTTGAGAGGTTGAAAGACGTACGAGAAGTTGATTCATAAGGAGGTGTTCGGTTAGTTCACGACATTGCTCTCCTTCATCGTTGGGTAAAGGGTATCTTCCGGCCAAGAAGGCGTGATAGCGTCGACCATAAGAATGCTCATAGTCGAAGATGCTAGGTGCCAACGAGGTGCAACAGCTTGACTCGAGGGTTTGTTGCAAGCACTCAGGCTCACCATCCTCGAACAAGAACTCATACTCGTCCGCGTCTTGCTCTGTCGGTGTGTATATACTTTCGACTCCCAACTCGGAGATAAGAGAGAAAGAATGGCTGTCGGTATCTCGCATCTTTTCTGCTTGCTGGGTAGCTGAGGGTTGGGAACAGAACTGTTGAAGGAACGCAGACGGTGGACTCAATACGCTTTATTATCTCGCCGGAAAGCTTGGCCATGGTTGCGCCACATCATCAATCATCTCTGTGAAACCGGCAAGTAACATGGACGGACGTTTCCCTTACTTATGAACATATGCGAGAGGTCATGAGGTATGCTGCAAGTTTGCTACCATGATAATGACCACCCATTAGGTCAAAGGCTTTCATCTTCTAGCACTGGTGTGGATGAATATGCACTTTACGGCATGTCCTTCTACAGCCTACATACTGGTGTCAGATATGGTGATAAGTTATGCGGATGGCGCATAGAGACACTCTGCGATTCGATTGTTGGCCCGGTCTGCAAGAAGGAGGCTGTTGTTTGTTTGCTTCCCAACGTTCTAGGCAACGGCACCATCCCGGAGGAAGACCAAGACACCCCCTCAATAAAGTCGAAGCTGAAGGACAAGTGAAATCGCTTACAGCAGGAAGGGTTCCGGGGACAAAGTTTCGGGGCAGTTGTCAACGGAAATTGATAGTCGCCTTGTTAACTCAGTCGAGTTGGAAAAGTAAACATGGACAACAAGATTGTTTGACAGATCTCAAACCCGGCATGGATAGATCGACCAGGGCTCGGCATCTTCCCGCTTACTGCTGGGCAAAGTTGCCTTACACATGTACAAAGGAGCCTTGCAGGATTTCCTTCCACCACCTTGCTGATCGCTTGGTCTCACATGCTGAACCAACAGAGATGGCATTCATCAATGCTATTCGTTGAACCACTACTTGACGAATCAAGATTGTCGATTTATCGGGTATTACCCTTCGGGTTCCATTGAGCATTCCAGCCAGAAGGCACACCAGATACGTTTATGCAGCTTGATTTCAGTACACAAACTCTTTTATTGCTTGGCTCACTGCTTTGCCGCCAAGCAGTCAGATCTCGTTTCAAGGTTCCGCAAAAGCAATTTATGATAACCGCTGCTTCAAATCACCAACATGATGCTGCAATTCGCTGCATAAGTCCTGATACGAATACAAAGGCACATGCAGATGCTCTATCTGGGACAGAGATGAGGCTGTGAGCGGCAACATTTTGTCGGACGTAAAGCACAAACTTGAGACAAGATTTTCAGGTTATTCTATTTCGCCAGGCATAGCAGCTTGTCTGCTCAGTAATGTACTTACCGGAACTCATTATACACTTCCGAGGTAGACTTTATGTTGGAACTCGGCATGTGGTTCCTGAACACGACGCCAACACCCGGCCCTAGCAGTATCGTCAGTGTTGAAGTCTGAAGTTGACAGGAAACTTTTGCCCGTTCCAGTGGCTGGTCTCAAATTAAGATTCGTTTGCCGGCCTTGAGGTTTCGGGATAGTGGAGAGGGCAATGACAAGACGGGGTTGAAACTTGAAAGCCGTTGGGTCAATTAGAATGATTCATTTCATGGGGAGATTTAGGGCCTGGTCCTGGCTCAACTTTTAGTGAGCATCAGACAGCGACGAGCATCCGAAAAGGTGCTTCATTACACTGAATCTTGCGCCCACATCAAATCTCATCATCCCTGACGGGGTTTATTATGGGACCAGGTTCAGTAGCGCGTTCCAAACGTTGGTCGACCTTCGAGAAGTTATCCAAGGAGCCGCACGGATGTTGGAGACGGTTATCAGGATGCTGTGCTCTGACTCGGCGCTCATGGTGCAACAGTTGTCCAAGAAGTCTACCTGGATTGTCCCAGTTCCAAAGACGTGCAGTGTGCCATCAAAACCAATTATTGGGCGAGGCTGAGACTGTTTCATCCCTTGGCTCATCTCATGCCGCTCTTGGTCAGCTTGACTCGTTCTGGTCCTACAATGATTCAAGTTGAAGCTGTACAATGTCCCTTTTAGAGAGGAACGAAATCAACAAATCGGTACAAATCGGCAATTCGTGACGGAAACACATGACATTTTGATGCACACCGAGGCTGTCCCTGTGTTTCATCTCTGCTTATCCTGATAGTGCTCGGGGAGGCCGCGGCCGTTTCTTGCCAAGCATGAGTGTCAGTGCTTTTCTCATTGCACTTCGGGCAATTGCGATAGATCAGGGTCTTGACAGACCGTACTTGGGGTGGAAAAGAGCGGTCTCACCCCGGATCTCAGGCTCCATTTGACGTTGAGTTGCTAAGACTGGTCATTGCTTCAGATATATAGCCTCTCGATAAGGCCCGACTCGGCGTGGTCCAAGCAGTGGAAGGAGAGGCTAATAGCAGCTAACAGTGATCGGACAGGACAAGAGCATTTCACGGTCACCCAAGAAGCCTCAGCTTCTCAGCTCTACACAAGTCTCATCACGCATACCTCTTGCAATGACTCCCCGCAATTATGTCATGCCTTGGTGATTTTACCGCATCCAGGACCCTCCCGTAATTTGCATTACTGGTCCCTGCTCAACCCCAACCGGCGTCAGCTAGATGATGGCCCTCGATTCGATTAGTTGGCTATTACTGGAGTTGATATTATATATATCTTGATTCTTCTCGGCTTGAATCATGAGTCTCATCGCCTGTTCTTGGTGCCTAATGTTGTTGACCGACACATCAGTACTCATTCCTTGATCTGGATCATAGGGCTGTTGATGCAGGACCTCATAAGCTCGGCACATTTAATCAAGAGAAACCCGACCGAAATTTGACTCTCACGCTCCCTTTTGCACCATTTGTTGTATCTTGCTTTTTCTTGTTCCTATAGATACATCTCTTTCCAAGCCATACACCATGAGTTCTTCACGCAAGTCGCGTATTGCTTCGAGCATGGCCAATGTCATGTTTACCAACGCCGTATACTTTCCCAATTACCGGATATACCAGGGCGACACACCGGGAATGCTCAACTACAGTTGTATCAACCACGTTTACTACGCCTATGCTAGCGTCTCAGCTGATGGTGGTGTTTTTGTGAGTTTGCCCTTCAAGACTTTGGCAGTCGGAGACACTGACTCGGATTCTTTCAGTTGAGTGATGAGTGGGCGGACGCTGGTGCGCCTGTTGACGGCGTACAAGGCGGACTGGGCTCTCTGATGCATCTCAAACAGAAGCATCCTCATCTTCGAGTCGTCTTGTCGATTGGAGGTTGCAACTCGTCAGAGGTTTTCCCCATAGTGGCATCTAGCACTCTACTGCGCGACAACTTTGCTCGATCAGCCAAGGGTCTCGTTGAAGCATCCGGTCTAGATGGAATCGACAGTAAGTTATGCTCCTCGAAACGTCTTTTTATGAGTTACAAAAAGCTGACGAAATTCTCCAAAATAGTTGCATGGGAATATCCTTGTGATGCCCAACAAGGATACGACTTTCTCGCGCTGCTGGCAGCCGTTCGCATTCATCTTCCCGAGGAGCATTACATCCTCACCGCTGCACTTCCTGCAGCCAAGTCTGTTTTGCAGTTTCTCGATTTGATGGAGGTAGCCGAATACCTCGACTTTATCAACCTGATGGCTTACGATTTCTTCGGCTCCTGGACCCCTAAAGCTGGACATCACGCCCAACTCTACGCCACGGACAAGGAAGAAACGTCTGCTTCTTCGGGAGTCTCTTATCTCGTGTCCAAGGGATTCCCGCCAAAGAAGATCCTGCTCGGCATACCGACATTTGGACGGAGTTTCCTTAATTGTACAGGCGCCGGACACAGATTCAAGGGCGTTGGCGGAGCCGAGGATGGCACCTTTGAATACAATCAGCTACCGCGCAAGGGTTGTAAGGAGGTCATCGACAAACGCCATGTGGCAGCGCAATGTATGGGAGCAGATGGCGGCTTTGTGACGTACGACAACCCAGATACAGTCAAGATCAAGGCTGGGTTCTGCAAGCAAAAAGGACTAGGGGTGAGTAGCCTAGATGCGAGTGACGGGAGTGTCGGTGTCTTGCATTTCTTGTCTGGGACACAAGACCGACGTGTCCTCCCCACGTTGCGCCGGATATTGTCGATAGATCGCTAACGGCGGCTTTATAGGGTCTCTTTTATTGGAACGGTCCCGCCGACTCCAAAGACAAGTCGAGAAGCCTGGTTGCGGCTGGTTTCCGCGCCCTGCACTCGTCCTGAAGTCATCATAGTGACGGCACGGGAAGGTATTCGAGCAAAAGATGCTTTCTGCATACTGGTCGGCGTCTTATCAATTATTACAGGGGGCATTTTCTGGCGTTGGTTTTTTTTTTTTTTTCGCTGTCAAATACATCTCATTTGTTATTTCCAGGAAAAGTATTTACATCACGAAGGTTACGCTAGAGCGGGAAGTTATTTTGGGGGACCTGTTGGGAAGAGTCAAAAACTAAGGAAAGGACATCAACGTTATAGGAGCACATAGAGACAATAAACGGTCGGCGTTATTCTCGGCAGCTGGGAATAACGATGGCACTGGATGCCTGAATCCTTCTGACCGCACTTGAATGGTTCACTGCCCAATCTTACCCATTTGATCGTTTAACTACCTACGTATGTCGAGACCCCTGACTCGCAGTGGTCCTTTTCCCGTAGTTGCATAGCTAGTAGAGGCTCGGATTGGTAGAAAGCGTAGGATAGTCATAAGCGAAGAAACAATTGCTGCGCGTGTTCTTGATCAGCGTTGGACAAGTCAGGCTGCAGGGAAAGCCTTGTTGGGCGACAGGGCAAGAGTGGCTGGAAAGGATGCCAGAGTGGAAATATAAATGTTGCAGATGATTCATAGCCCCGCAAGCATATCACACAAAAGAATGATCCGCAGGAGAATACGTGATATCATCAGGCATAGTCCTTGGTGTTTTTGTCTTGTTTGATGTCGTTGGTTTGCAGTCACATGTCAAGTCACGATACCTCCCGTCCCCCAGCTTTAACCTTTGCAACGTTGAGCCACAAACAAAGACACACACAAACACAGCGTTGTGATAATACGTACTTCGATCTAAAGGCCCAATTAGCTTTCTCATCAGTTTATCAAAGATTACCTGTTCTTTACATCATCATATAGACAAATACCAAGCGATTCTAAGACCTGCATACATACAACAGTACCCACGTGCTGATAAGATAAGACCGGCCGTCTATCGCTTCGCTTCCGTCATCCTATCCTAGGACTTTGAAAGAGCTCGGTAGCACAGGCAACTTAGCTTTGTCTTTTATCCTCGTCGCAGAAAATAGTCAAACGACACTTCAACCACGAGTCAAAATCACCGACCAAAGATGCTCCAGGGGCGGTCATCATCTCCCCGTCACTCCAGCTTCTCCTCAACACACACACTCCACCATGTCCGCAACCGATAGAGATCCGTCCCCGCCGGACGCCGCGACTACAGTTTCGGCTTCTGGTCTAGAGCATGATCCCGAGCCAGAGACGTCCCAAGATCAAGCTTCCGCTGCAGACGAAGGTTCGATGCCGCCTTTCGAGCCGCTCTTCACCCTCCTCACCAACTCAACCACAAACACCACCGTCCACCCACGCATCCACTATCTCTTCTCCGACGACGACCCCTCCATCCTCACAACCAGCACCGAAGACCCTTCGCACCGCGCTCTGGTAGTAGACCTCGCGCCGGCGCCAGAAGGCGACCCGAGCCGCTGGACCGTATCCTGGGCCGCGAGCCTAACACCCGACTTTGCCGTGACCAAGTCCAGCGTAGCCGTGCAGCAGAGCGAGGGCGATGAGAACGCCGGCGGTGCGCTGATGCTTCGCGTCGAGGGTGTTGAGCGCGAGCCGGTTGAGATGCGATCTGACAGCCTGCCGAGCTCGGGCAGCGGAGCTATAGGTGGAGAGGATGTGGATGTTCTTGCGGAGGACTTTCGGAGAAGAATGGGGGTGCTGAGAAAGGTTGTTGATGAGGGGGAGAAGAGACGTGCGGTGGTGGGAAAGCAGGAGGATGTAGGTGAGGGTGAGGAGGGTGAGGAGGGTGCGCCTGATGAGGCGGTGGTGGACTATGATGAGGATAAGGGGAAGGGAAAGGCCAAGACGGAAGATTGAGAGCCTCTGAGCCTTGAAGACGTTTTCTATGATTTTGCGATGATATCTTGAGTCGCGGATGGAAGTGTGCTATCAGCCTGATGTGGTAAGTTAAACTCCTGGACTATGCTCTGCTAATACTGACAATAACGGCAGATAGCAACTGCAAAAGCACATGGCTTGGGCGCAGATAGAAGCGCTGTTGAAGCGATTTACGATTGGGTTATCAGGGTTTCGGGTGGACCAGACACCTTTGATATGGATACAGCTTGGCGTATAGGATTTGGTTTGACAGGAACATCTCGATTCTGCATGAGTTTTCTCTTAAGGACAGGTCTTGGCAGAGCATTTGCAGAACATTTCACAAACAGTTAATACCCATCTTGTACCGACTCGTGTGGTAAAGATGACAATACATAATTCCCAAACTGGGACTTAAACCATTGAAGGCAGTGAGAAGACGAAGAGTGTAATTAAAAGTTCATACTTTAGACGCCTCTAACTAATGCAAAGTAAAAGAGAAAGCAACTCCAGAACAGCAGCATATTCAATCCGGCTGTATCAACAAAGTAAAAACAAAGAGACGGGCTATCGGGCTATAGCAGCAACAGTGGTGATCCAACGGGAATACGCAAAACACAAAGAAACAGATACAGCATAGCATTTCTTTTCAGGCCCCAAACCAGTCAAAGTACCCTCTCCAAAGCGTATATATATCCCAAATTAGAGGAGAACGGCTATGTCATCTCGCACATCATTCGAATACAATGCACCTGAGTCAAGGCCTCAAGCAAACGCTTAGTTTTGTGGCAGTTGAGGGAGATGGATTCGTCCAGCAACACTCTTCAGAAGAGAAGATGTGCCTTCTTCAACGGCACGACGGCCGAAGCCTGGTGGCATAACAGCGGTATGCATACCAGATAGGCTGTCCGCAGCATCGATGCTTCGCTTGGTATTATCATTGTTGTTGTCGTTGTTGTTGTTCTGCTTGATAACAAAGATGTAGATTAGGACAACGATAACGATGATGGCAATGATGAGCACTGTATCCAATAGTTAGCGAGCCGATTAATGTGAATTTCGGACCTGAAACACATACCGCAGATACCCAGGCACCACCACTTCTTTCTGCGGGTCTTGCGGGCAGTGTTGACGGCGACGCCAATCTCCTCGTTACCCTTATCGAGATTGTCCACGACCTCTTCGCCCTTCTGCTCAATCTGCGTAACAGCGGCCTCCTGCTGGACAACAAGGGTGTCCATGTCCTGGAACAGCTGAGCCAGCTCAACCATTTGCTGCTCAATCTTTTGAAGCGCTTTGTGACGGTCCTGAACAGCGCTGAGAGCAGCACGGGCCCGACCCTGGCGGTCACTCTGCATCATGGCCTGGCTAAAGACCTGGCCGCCCGATGTGTCCTCGACAGCAGCCTGAATCTCCTGCTCACTGGCATTGGGGCGCACAATACGGTACTGGCGGGCCATCTGGTCCTGGGTACGCTTTCGGAACTGCGACTCGACCTGCTGGTACTGCGTAATAGCCGACTTGAGTCGGCGGTCGATACGGGTGACATGGGGGTTGTTCTTAGCGGATTGAGATTCGGGGTTGGACTTGACGGTGCGGACGCGCTCGGTAAGCTCACGGTAGAGGGACATGGTGTCGGCGGAAAGCGAGTCGAGCTGGCGGTTCGCGGCACTTGATCCAGAGCTGTCGGCATCGTCGAGGGTTCGCTGCTGGATCATACGGAGCTGCTCGAGATTCTGCTCAACGGTGTCGATGCCACGGTCAATGTCGCGGCACTCGTTGAGGATAGCATTAGGGTCGCCATGACCAAATCCACCGGCGTTGGGGGCAAGGGGAGCCATCTCGACACTGCCTACACCTCGAGCCATGTCAGCATGTGATGGGAGAGTAGCAAACGTTTAGAGTCGTGGGTCTCACCTCCATAGCCCTGAGAGGGTGCGTTGTTGTAGCCACCACCATTGCCGTAACCGCCGCCAGGAGCACCGTAACCCGCGTCAGGGGCGTCGTAGGGATTTTGCCCACCGTATCTGCAGTGAAAGTCAGTAAGAAGGTCGTGGGTTGAGTCGTGATAGCTGTGGGAGAACATACCCGTACTATTCAGGAAGTTAGCAAATACATATGGACTAGATTGAGAGGTGGATTGGTATTAAGGGGATGAAGGGGGAATTGGGCAGTCATTTTGCAGTAACAAGCTGGATTTGTGTCGCATAAAGCAAGCGATCAAGACTAAGGCGAACACATAACAAAGGACAGAATAGGAAGCACACTGACACTCATTGTAGCGACCGAGCTGAGGCTCTGCGAGGAGGGAGTTGGAGAGTTGTTTCTAGTGATTTAGGCTCCTCTGGGTTGAGGAGTACCGTCTGAATTATTTAGACTCTGATGGTGCGTCTTCCTCGTATAGATTTTCGGTCTCGTTTCGGTCTCGACGATGTATACTAAAGGGGGTTGGATTGGACGGTTGGAGCGAGTTATTCTCGTCGCGCAGCAAAGAGAAACGAAAACGAGTAAGACTCGGGTATAGATAAACAGAACGAGAAAAGAGAAAAGTAGAGACTTGACGCGTGTGAAATTTAGGAGGTAGAAAAGGAAAAGATGGCAAATTGAAAGTTAATGAGAGAGGAGAGGGCGTGAGAAAAAAAGCAGGAGCAGATGCGACGTGACAGCCCAGGATGGGAGAAGGAAGGAATGGGGAGTGCGACTTGCTGCAGGTGCGGTGCGGTGCGGTGCGGTGCAGTGCAAGTGCGAGATTGTCAATCCGAGGGTGGCAGTACCTTCCTTAGCACGTCCATTATTAGCAATTGGACAGGCACCTACCTCAGCCACTGGACGCAATGGAAAGTTACAGTGGAGGGCCTCTTCTTTTCCGGGGGTGAGAGGCTAGAGCCCAAGGTACCTTAGTGTGGACTGCCCTGGCGCTTGAGGTGGACTTGGACGCTGCTCACTGCCTCTAGCGGGCTAGATTAGCCCTGTTCCGTAGGGGCACTTTGCTTACTCCGTATCGCCCCCCCTTTGAATGATGCTACAGGGTCCAATCGTGGTGAACGAAAGATGTATATTCGATTCCAGTTGAAGGCTCTGATGACGATGTCTACGTAAGAATTCTGGTTTCTATGGTGCCAAGCTGGTTATCATCGCGATTTCAATGCACATGGAAGATAGTAAATTTCTCAAAACCAGAGATGCAGCAGCCAGAAACGCCTCTTGACTCTAGTCAATCATGCGACACTTTTGAGCTGCAGATGAGTTCAAAGGTCATTGCGGTTTAGATTGCAGAAGGCTGACAGAATAACTTGATGTTATCTCAGTGATACAGTGTACAGTTATTCTGTCAGCTCCCCTTGCAAGGATACTAGGGGTGGTCTCCATCAATAACAACAGACCCTCGACGGCTCTGCTTATTGGTGACAGCTTCTCCACTGTTTCACCTTTGGGCGGCTGTTTTCCATTTGATTGACCCTGCATCTTCAAACCTGAGTGAAAATCTTGTAACAAGTCTGTTGTTTTACGTCCAATCCCAGCACAGGCTCTGTCGCGATCACCGCCATCAGAACCAGTACCTGTTATCGCCAAGCGGCACAAACTCTGATCCAAGATCAAACTCTCTCCTCTGCCGAATCTGAGCAATTGGATCCGTTCATCTGCAGGCTGACAGCTGGTGCGCCTCTTTATCAGAGAAAGCCCTGCGAGCTGCGCTAGTCTCTTCAGCTCCTGCAAAAGGTGTTGTCCTCTCCTCTTGGAGATTGGCCTCGACCAGGGGGTCTCGAACAATCAACTTAAGCTTCGCTGCGTGGGTCTTGAGGGGCTCGTAGCGACATTGCCAAGAATGAGTGCAAATGACTTGGCGTGTCAAGTTATTTGTGGTATTTTCAGATTGGGAATCGAATTGCCAGTCTTGAATCATGTGAGACTTGATCAAGAATAGCTGTCCCAGCCCTGCAATTATGCATCTCTCTGACGATAAATACCGTTCCTAGACCGGAACTTTGGTCAGCTCTACTCCACTAGAATCCTTCGTCTTACTGCAAACCTGGACTATCATCTCAGCTGCACAAACTTGCATAACACCATAAGCTGACACGACGCATATCCATTCCCGACGGACTATATTTCATATCCCGAAACTCCTTATTAACATTCTAACGACTGATAGTTTCGACATCTCATGTATCTCGAGACAGAGCACATGCAGCACCACCTGCTTACTTATGCGATACCATATGTCCTTCTCTTCAGTTGTGTGCCATCTCATATATTGATGCCACTCTTGATCCCAATCAGACCTCAACGTCAAGCTCTTAATACTTCATCTTCAATCCACCAGGACATTCCACCAGAAAAAACACCCATACCCCAGCAAAACGCCTACTCATTAATCTTCCATGCTCAGAGGACAGTATACGCAGACACGTAACTGACACTGAAATCTTTTGGATACTCGACCAGATTACTACGATTGTACTGAATGATGTTGAAGAATCCTTTGTCCTGAAACTCGTCCTCCTTTCGGAGCAGCTCCAGCGCTGCCATCATAACGCCAATGGGATGTCGCCCACAGACTGTGTTCCGCGTTTGCCTCAGACTATTGCGAAATGCATCATGACTGCCGCTCTTGACAGCATCCATGGCTGCTTCATCGATGGCTCGGATTGTCTCATGAATCGGCGGGCCATCGGGCTTCGGGTCAAACTTATGCAAGTGCGTGAAATCAGAAAGACTCTGGGTAGGCGAGTAGACCATGTAGTTGAAGTGATCGCCCCAATGACAGAAGTCAGAACTAATGATAAAGGCGTTCTCGGGATTCTTGAGGTAGGGGAGCAGAGCTCGTCCTATGACCTTCTCTTCTTGGCTATTGTTGCTGCCGACTAACACGGGTACGATCTTGGGGAACTTGTCGGGTGAGTCAAAAGTTTCCTGGCAGCGTAGATAGAGGTAGGGCATATGCATCTCCAGGGAGTGTTCCTCAATCTCTTTATGTCTGGGCATGACTTCCATCGCGAGGGCTTCCTCGAGCTCTCTAGCCATTTCTTGGTCAATTTCGAGGTCACCGAACGGGGTTTCGTACCCCTCAAAGGTGGTAGCTGCGCATCCCTCGAGATAATAGGTATGAGATGGACCCAGGACAAAGACACGCTTTGCGCAGCTCAGATCGAGCGTCTTGTAGGCCCAGGCTGCACATGGACCAGAAAACCCATACCCTGCATGGCTATAGCAAAGTGTCATTAGTTCACGACTCTCTCACGATGCTTTATCGATGAACTCACGGGGCAATGATAACACGAGCTCCAGTAATGGGCAATGAAGCTCCATCGAAGCTCTCTGGGACATCCGCGAGGTAGCCCTGGAGCTCCTTGAGCAGAGCTTGCGGTTTCGCCTTGTACCAGAAGTCGGCCTTTTCTGCTGGTCGAATATTCGTCATATTGGAGTGGCTTGTTTCTGTTCACGAACCTGGCAATAAGTCTTAGGAAGGATGAAGCATGAGATTAGGTAGAGAAAGTAGAAACAGGCATATGTCGTAACTTCTTGTTCTGCCCCGCCTCTGCCGGCGGGGTACGGCGTATCCTGTAGCGTACGCCTGCATATGAATGACAACAACATTGGCTTGATGATAACTTGGTAAGACACGAGACACTTGCCAAAAAGAGGCTTCGGCAGCACGGGCCATCGTTTTGTTATCTAATAAAGATACTATTTATAAGTTAGCAAATACCTCGTTTGGTATACTATGCATTCTAGGCACTCTGTTTGTAGACCGAACCTCGTTCCTAGACCCCAGTTAAGTTTCTTGGTATGACATAATGCTCTTTTTTTCATGTCATTAAGGGCTATTTTTTCCCAGTCATCAATCAACCCAAGACCCAGGCATCGTAACACTCTCCTTCTCTATCAGCTGCCAAAACTGAAATGCCATCCATTCAAACTCTGGCGCCCATATCAATCTCCAGTCTCTCGGCGTTGCCCCAAACTCGAGTTTCAAGAGTCGGATCGGGACCCAATGACTTTTGTTCCACTTCTTACGGTCGTCACGCCCTGCTCGTCTAAATGCCATACTTACGCCAGATGCTGGCATGGTTTCCCGTATAATGTTTCTTGACGCCTCGATTGCGCTTGTATCAAAAGCCCCGCGCAAATGTTGTTCAAGCTTAGCAGCTTCTTGTCTGCCATACACCATCAGGTCTACTCCACTCTGCTGCAGAAGTGAAGCCCATTCCCGGATGCACTCTTGAAATACTGTATCCCAATGAAAGAAGGAGATATCAGGCGACATATAGCAAAGTGCGCCTCCAATCACCGAGATAAGAGGCGTGCCCTTCCAATTAGGAACATGATAAATGTCCCACGGTTGCACAGTTTCTTCGCTGTGTAAGTCTTCCAACGTAGCAACTGAAGCTACCTGTTCTACCAAGGAACTCCAGCTATCATTGAAGGGTGATAGCTGCCACATGGCGAAGCCCCTATAAAACGGTAGGACTTGATCAGCATAGCGAATGCTGAATGCCAAGGCTGCTGAATGAACGAGTGAGAGTCCATTGCGGCTCGACTCGCTCACGTCAAAACTGGTGACTTGCTTGTCTTTTGCAAGAAGTTCACGCAGTGTCACTGTTGACGAGGTATGAAAAGAAGCTAGCCGAAAAGCTTCAAGGCGATGTATGAGCGGACCAGTGTAGAAGTCGGGTAAGAATCGCTGCCTGAAGATTCTGAGGTACTCGTCGTTATAGTCGCAATCTCTCGAAAAATCAAAAAGACGTACAACCATACTAGATTCTGGTTCGTTCATATATGACTGAAACAAGCCGGCAATCTTCAGCCAGTTCGCTTCTGGGTTGGTTCTATCAGGCTTGTACACCGGCACCGTTAATGGACTCCTAATATCAAGTCAGCATCTTTCTGAATTACAAATTGGTCGTTCTGTTTGTACTCACCTAAACATATCCCCATCGTTGATTCTCTCAAGCATAGCGTCACGAAGTCCCAGGCTAAGAAGAAGTTGACAAAGTTCAAAACTTTTGCTATTTGCGGCATACTGAGAATGGATCAGTGACTCATATACTAAAATAGTGTTGAGGTGCGCGTACATATAGAAGAGAGTGTCCATTTTGATCCTTGTCGAATGGAGATGCTTGTCGCTTGTTGAAAAGTTCCAAGACCCCGGCTCTGTCTCCTTTCTGAATCATCTTGATAACTTCCGAATCAGATGAGACAATGTTGTACACTCGGTAGTTGTATGTCCATCCACCACAAATCGGGGATGATTGTAGTTCATAGACGGAAGATGAAAGCCAGCTTGGCCATTGAACATAAGCTTGCCATGCGCCAGTAGCTGTGGTATACGCCAGCGCGAAGCGACCCAATTTCGAGGGCTTGTATGTTTTAGTGGGCTTCACTTCGTTTCTCGTCGAGGCCAAGAGTTGATTCTGCTGGGTGGCTTCGGGATCATCGTTTGGCTCTTTCTCCTCTTCGATTTCTTCACATGCGGGTGGTTGACTTATCAAATGAGTGTTCTCGTGGTGAGCCTTGAGCGTGCGACTGAACTGAGACACGATCAAGTCCGGTGTAAGTATCGTCATCGTCCTGTAACGATAGGTGTTAGATACAGTAGTCGACATTGTAGCTTGTCATGTTTAACTCACATATTCCAAGCCTGCAACGACAAATTGAGAAGTTCAATGGCTTCTTTCAATCTGTTTTTGAGTCGTTCCAAGCTGTCCTTGACAATGACTGACTTGACAGCGACCAGCTTCCGCTTGAAGCCGTTCTTTCCTGTGACTTTCGAGAATAAATCATCTGCACTGCTGTTAAGCAACTTGAGTGCCTTCATTGACGCCCTTATATTGTCGGACACAAGCATGTAACTTGGTAGTGCATAGAGCGACTCATGACTAGGAACCTGCTGCTGCATAGTCTCGAAGATAGATTTATAGCTCTGGAGGCGAAGTGTAAGAGCTTGGATCTCTTCGGGGAGGTCTTGGGCTTCATCCCATATCTTTTTGGTCTTGATGACACATTTTCCAATCTCTGCTGAGATCTGGACAAATGCGATCACGCTGGCAGCGGCCTCCATCTGCGTGTTGTACGACTGACTTGGGTAGGGACCAACAGACAACAAGAAAGCGAGGGGAGGGATTGAAGAAACACTGAAACAGAGACAAAATGTAATTATAAAAACAGAAGTACAAGCTATAGGAGGGGTTAAGAGAACTTCGACAGATAAAGCACTGCCTCCATCATGGAACTCATGACCTCTAGTTACAAGTCGTGGTCCTGTGGGGACACGCAGGGGCTGTTACAAGAAAAGCAAATGCTACAACCAACAAGCCAACCATTGAAGCTCACCAAGCCCATCTATGCCGCTATCCTGGATGGTACGGCGCGTAAGTGGTGTTGCATGATGATGGGCGGTAAAGTAACTGGGGCGCGGCAAGCGGCAGAAAGCCTTGTCATGTCTCAGATAGAGTAACATGGCGTGGCAGATAACGATAGGCCTCCCATATTCCAAGCCCCTTTTAACTGCATTCTATTTGTTGGTAGTGAAATGGAAGATGACGATGAGAGATGAGAATATGAAGCAGAAGGCGCTCTTGTAAGTGGAATGTATGGAGGCGCGGATCGTTAGCGGTGCGGGCCGCTTTCAGGGCGCTTAATGCTATTGGATCCACCTTTTACAAGCCGAAATGGATCCATCGTGGATGTAGAAAGACAACCCATATATGGATGTTCAAAGTCCTCGCTTTTGTTTATGTTTGGTGCTCTTATAGATCTTTGTTCAACTTTATCAACTTAATTTATGAGTGCTGCTGTTTGAGAGCAAAGCGAGCTATCGTGAGTTGTATATGAATGAAATAGATAGTGTCTCAAGTACGTGTTAACTTGACCTTGTCTCAGTTGCTGTTTGATAAAGACCCTTGCTTGAGTTTGCCCTTGGCATACTGCTTGACCTGACTGGACCTCAGGAATGTGGGCTTTGGGACGCAGCCACCGTCGAATATGTCTCAAAGGTTTGCCATGATGAGATAAAGCTGAAAACATGAGGCTGGCTGTAGGCTGGATTGAAGACAGCTTGCGCGCGCAATGATATGGGATACCCTGGAGAGATGCGATATTTTGGCGGCTCAATGATTTGTCTCAAAGAGGAATCATGTCCGGTCTGAAAGGTTTTTACCGTTAGACGTTGTCAACTGGGGCACAGCTAATTAAATTTCCGGTATCGACGGTAAAGTCGCTTTTGTAGGTTGTTTTTTTTATAAGAGACCCTCATCAACTTTGGGGATGGAAAAAACCGAAGACGCTCGGATGGGGAACGCGAATTTGTGTTGTATCAGAGGAACAAAGTTGGTGTGAATACGTATTTTCTGCGCAACTTACAGTACCTACCTCCTAAGCTAATGGCTGTGACGACATCAATCGCTGGTCTTTGACTTCTACCAAAGATCTGGTGAGCATTGATACAAGCACCAAACACTCGGCAAATCGCCATTATCTTTTATTCGCATCTCTTCTCTTTACAAGCCGCTTTGACCTTCAGGAAAAAAGTTTAAACAGGCGTATTAATTCCCGAAGCCGTGAGATCCGTATTAATGGGACCGTTGCCGAACCGGCTGGGCGGTCCTTACTGAGATAAGCTCTGTGCTACATACCGTTGAACTGAAAAAGAACTCTTTGAAAGGATGGTTCTTGTTTGTGTCTCGCAAAATATGCCAGTACAGCATCAGTTACATCTGCTGAGTTGGACTATGTTACTCTGCTAGGTGCTAGGGTTCTGTAGAGTTTTCTGTAACCGGCTGAGACTATGCCTTTATCCTCACTAGCGATATGTCCACAGTCCAGGGTTGTCTAGGCAGGGTTGCTAAATAAGAAAACTGCTTGCCTAGGCAAAGAAAGGATAACTTAGCCATTCCGATATAGGCTCACTAGAAAAGTTCTGCTCTTTGTTGGTTGCTTCAGATGTAACCGCATTCAAGAGCATTGATCGATCGTTGGCTGTATTATTAGTTCCGTTTATTAACCTTTGCCACTACAAACAACCGTTACTGTAATTAATTAATCAGCTCTTGCCCTGAACTTATCTCTTCTCTGTCATCTTCTTCTAACAACAACCACCACCTCTTTTTTCCTTTCTATTATCTTCTCTTCTCGGGATTAATCTGTCTCTGTACTACCCCTGGCTGTCGCTCCCTGCCACAGCTGGAGAGCCTCCACTGTCGCATTCCGTCATCGCACCTAAGACATTGGATCGGGAACGAACTGAAATCTCCTTAACTTGGCGATTTCCCCTCCAGACTCTTTCTTTTGTTTCTCTTATTTCTTCTTTTCCATCACCACAACTTCATCTTGATAATCCGCCTCGACAAGAGCCAGCGCCTTCTTTGGCGCTCTCTTGATTTAATTCAATTCGCTATGGGTATTCTTCAGAAAATGGCCTGGTCCAAGAGCACTCGGATCAAGGTCATGATTGCCATTGACACGGCTTTTTTCTTGCTCGAGATTGTCGCTGGTTTCCTTGCCCATTCCCTTGCTCTTATGGCTGATGCCTTTCACATGGTCAGTCGACCTCTGCGAATTGATATATGGACCATCAGCTAACGACTTGTATAGCTCAATGACATTATTTCCTTGGTTATCGGCCTCTGGGCTGTGTCGGCCGCGCAAAAGGTCTCAACCGACGAATTCACCTTTGGCGTACGTTCCCCAATCATCGCGACAACCTCAATCTTTTATGCGCACGGCTAATTCATTTCGCAGTGGGTGCGCGCCGAGATTCTAGGTGCCTTCTTCAACGCCGTATTCCTTATCGCCCTCTGCGTCTCCATCGTCCTCGAAGCCCTCACCCGATTTATCGAGCCCCCAGAGATCGACAACCCCAAGCTCATGCTTATCGTGGGCTCTGCCGGTCTCGCCTCCAACTTTGTCGGCTTCTTCGTCCTCGGCGGCCACGGCCATTCCCACGGACCTGGCGAACACGACCACGGCCACGACCACGGCCACGGCCACGGACATTCTCATAATCATGCTCACGACGAGGAGGAGGGCAACGCTGGCTACGAAACCCACAGAAGCCTCGCCGATGAGAGCGGCCGTGTCGCTGATGTTCTGCCCGAGATTATTGTTCGTCGCGCAACCACCACCGGCAAGTCCGCCGGCAAGTCTAGCGACCAGCGACACAGTCGAGACACGTCCAGCACAAACGCCCACCGTCATTCCACGCACTCACGAGGCCGCGACCATCATCGATCCAGTAGGAGTGGACACTCTCGCTTCGCTAGTCTCGAGGAGTTGAGCATTCACCCAGCAAGTTTCCGACAGGGCATCATCGACGCGACAAGAAACGAGGCCAATGAAACCACCAGCGAGAGCGAGACCGATGTCGACAATTCCCTGATAGTCGAAGAGGACGAGGCGAATGAAGAGTCACCACTCCTTAAGGGCGTCGCTAGGAATGGCGCATCGCTCGGTCATAATAAGAACGGCTCAAGCCATGGCGCTCACTCTCATTCTCACTCTCGACGACCCCGACGAGACTCGAGCGTCCACCACGGCCATCATCACACTCTCCCCAAGAAGCCTGGAAAGAAGGACAGTCACGGCCACAATCATGCTGACATGGGTATGAATGCCATGATCCTCCATGTTATTGGCGATATGCTTGGTAACATTGGTGTTATGGTTACGGCCCTCATCATCTGGCTCACTGACTGGCCCGGGAAGGTCTACGCTGATCCGGCAGTCTCTTTATTCATCACCGCCATTATTCTCAAGACATGTATTCCCCTCACCAGGGGCACTGCCCGCGTTCTTCTACAAGCCACCCCCGAGCACATCAGCGTTCCCGAGATCCGACAAGATATCGAGGCTCTCCCCGGCGTTATTACCTGCCATCATATCCACGTCTGGCAACTCTCGGACACCAAGCTCGTCGCCAGCATGCACATCCAGGTTTCTTTCCCCATCGACTCGCACAGTGGTGAGAAGTACATGGAGTTGGCTCGCCGGGCTCGCAAGTGCCTCCATGGCTTCGGCATCCACAGTGCCACGATTCAGCCCGAGTTCTGCTTCGACCAGAAACACTCCCACGAGGCCGAAGCCGCTGCCCTGTCTCTTGACGGCGCTGTCGACCTAAACAAGGGCGACTCGTGTCTCCTCGAGTGCATCGACGACTGCCAGGCTCAGGGCTGCTGTCCTGCCGACACATCATCCAGGGGTTCCTCTATGAGACGTGCCAGTGAATCGTCGCACAGCGCAAGCAGTCCTCATGCGCACGAACACGAACACGAGCACGACCATGACCACGACCATGATCACAGCCACCAGCATTAGTTGTTTCTGGCTTAGACCGCCAGTCTTTTCACCTCCAGGCTCTAACTTCTGGATGTCTTAATTCTCACGTATCCAGGCCATGTTCTCTCATTACTACTTATTTCTTCTTTTCTTTTATACCACATAATTCTTTCTTTTTTTTCCTCAACTAAAAAAACAGGTCTAGGCGTTATCGTGTGGGCAAAGTCGATAGGTTCTCTCGTATGTGGACCGTTTGGCAGCGTCGAGGCACAAGACATGTCTTTTGTGCTGGTTAGAGATGGGTGAGCTTTTGATGTACGATAGATAGCGGTATCACGAGCATTGAAAATTTCCTTGTCCCACAACAACGGCTGTCGTCTTGATGAGTGAACGGTTCGTGTTGTATATGTAATATGTCGTGCTAACTGCTGTGAATGAGTAGGTCAAACGCAACATGCAGGACATCAAGGGGCAATATGTTTATGTGTTTATACGAACGAGTTCGTGGTATTGTTGATGTAACGTAGTATCACCATCTATATGCATTTTCCCGTCATCCGCCATATAACGTTGATCATATTCCATTTCAGCATATCTTTCGTATATTTCTTCATAACGCATAATCATAGATAAACAGATGTATGTAAAAGTGGTTCGAGTCGAGTGTTCTACGCCTGAGGGAGTATCAGTTCATCACGATCACCAACCTCGACAACACCCGGCTCTCCCCTGAACGAATACTCGACGCGGAGAACCTTGTCGAGGCCTGGCGCAGGGTCCCAGAATCCTGGTAAGCGGCTCTTGCGCACCCCGCGAGGGATCACCAGGGCAGGTCCGCTGGCGTCGGCAGAGTCGTCGACAAGGGCAGCGAGGGCGATTGTGACATCGGCGACTTGCTCGCTTGTGGCAAGTGTGCCGTTTTCGTTGGGGATGCCGAATCGGGCGCTGAGTATCACAAGGCCGCCGAGGGTCATCTGACGCTTCTGGCGGCCTTCGACGGATTGTGCGAGGAGTACGGTGATGTTGTCGGCTTCATAGCGGTCTCGAGCAATGGCGACGTGTGTGTTCGCAGAGACTGATGAGCGAGCGCGTCGATGAGATCGTGGTGATTTCTGACGGCGATAGTTGAGACCAACTTGCAAGGCTGCGAATCCTGCAAAGGGCAGGGCACCAGCCCAGAAGAGTACACTGGGCCCGAGGAGCGAGCGCGGTGCAATGAGTAAGGGGACGCTAAGGCGTTGACCGAGTCGAGACCAGTACACGGAGAGGTGAAGGTTGTGAAGGCTGATACCAACCTCAAGACCGAGACGGGCGAAGCGGCCTACGGACCAGAGGTTGCGGAGGGCGAGATACTGATCTTGGAAGGTGTTTGAGCAAAGCTCGGCCTCAACACGGCCGGCTGAGGGTTGGCCTGGGTCTAGAGATGTTGGAGGAGTCTGAAATGGCAGTGTTAGGTTCTTGCTGTAGCGGATGAAGCCTGTCATAGAGGTAGGTGTAGCTGAGGCAGAGACAGCCCAGGTTCCGTGTCTGCACGAGTTAATCTCGTAGTCAAGACCCCTTATTCCGCCCTCGTTGCCAGGAGAGTCTGATGAGCCTGGAGCATTCAATCGGTTGGGCGGTCCTGTTCGGAAGCCCAATTCTAAACTAGGGGTTGCTTGAAGAGTAGCTCCAGCGAACGTGGCTGGGTTTCTGGAGAGGTTAGAGAAGAAGCGGGATGGTTCATTAGAGCCAAAGACCCAATTCCCACTATCTGCGCGCAAGAAACCCGTGCCCTGATATAGATTCTGGTAAAGTCCAAGAGCAACACGGGGCTGTATCGCAGTGGAATTCCACGAGGATTTTGCGCTGGCCTCTACAACCGTGGGTTCCGAGGAGTTGGGAAGCGCAAAGTGATGATAGAGACGACTCCTGGTTGAAAATTCAGGCAAAACATCTGACTCGAGCTCGATGGCGGTTTTGATCCATCTGAGCCTGTCGGGTGTTGTTGGAGGCGAGCGGTTGAGAAATTCTTGTCGATATCGAATGGTCACCAATGGCGCGAGTTTATTTTCGACAAGCTGTATGAGCTTCTCCCTGGAAACGGGCAAGGGCAAAAGGGGTTGATATCGGTCATAGAGCAGTGTTGACGGTACTGCTGAGATGTCGTCTGAAACTCCATAAGCAGATCCGGTGATGGTAACAGTAGGTGTGGCCACTTGAACAGTTGGCTGAGACGGGTTCTCGACGACTTCTTTCTCTTTCACAGCAGCAAGGCTTTCTATCCGTGTAACTTGAGGTTGTAGCAGTCTTTGTAGAGCTGGTAGGTCGGTTGTTATAGAATGACTGAGAGAAAAGTCGAGCAGTTGGAGGTTTGAGCCGTCGTTTGTCGACCCAAGTGCATCTAATCGAATACCAAGATCGGAACTTGTGTGTATGCCATTTTGTATTCGGTCCCGAACGGCATCTCTAAAACCCATCTCATACTCTGACGTCTCTGCTGTCTCATCGAATTGTAAGAACTGGTCCAAGTCGTACTGCGCTCGACGAGCCGGATCAATGAGCGTCTCGAAAGCGTCTTGGGCACGGAGGAATTGTTGACGAGCGATTGGCCGCAGATGCTCGGGATAGCTGTCTGGGTAAAAGAGGAGGAATAGGCGGTAGTATGCATTTCGGATCTGGTCTTTTGAAAGCTCTTGAGCATCTTGCGGGAGGCAGAGAATATCGTAATAGTTGCAATCCGAAAGCTCGATGGGCGGTATGGTATCGCGGACTTGAGGGAACATATCATACCCTCCTCCTAAGCCCACAAGAGTCTTGTCACCCATCTCTGGATCACCCCATTCGGAAGCATTTGTAGTGCGCTCATAGACCGAACTCGCATCATCATCCCAGAATTCAAACTCTGGTCGTGTCGAGGCGAATTGCTCATTGAGAGAGAAGCGAGACGAGACAGCTCGGAGGTTGTGAGCAGAAGTTGGTCCAACGGAGGGGGTTCGAGCATCGTCCAAGTTGGCTGAGGAGCGGGCAGAAGGTGTTCTCTGGCCGGGACGGGCACGAGGCACTCGGAGGCTGCCGCGAGTGCTACCGGCGTCTGTCATGATGGAGGTTGTATGGTGTTTTGAGGCAGCTCACCATAGGGAGTTAAAGAGAGAGAGAGAGAGAGAGGCATAGGTTAAAAGACAAGGCGAGTAGAGTCGAGTCGAGTCATATCAAAACAAATCAGAATCTAGAGTCACCGCCTCGGGCTGATGCAAAGGATCAATTGATGCCCGGCCCCTCGCACGATCCCATAACTTTAGTGGGTTGATGTTGGCAGAAGTTAAGTTGGGGCTGGCGCTCCACGAGCTAGCACCACTAACTTTGACGTAGGCGGGGGATGATCGATCACTACAATACAGGGATAAGAACAGACGATAATGATACAATTATATACAAGATGTTCATTCTTTTCTATCAGTATCATACAAATTCCAGCCCCAACATCAATTGACCCCTCTCTGTTACCATCTCAACCTCACGAGGCCTGAGCGGCTTCATCTCAGCCTCCAGGGAACGCCCCTCCAGTTTGCAGCTTGCGATGGAGCCTAGACACGCTGGCGCGGGGACAAGTGGCAGGGATCCATGTTAGCGGGGTTCTGTTTACTTGAGCAGCCTCATATGACCACCGACTTTGCCTAGAATGACTCTTACCTATATCCTGCTCTATCCTGAGCTCATTCTTGAGCTGATAGACATCTCGCATGCCAACTATTAACCATGCGGAAGACTATAGATGCATGTCTATCTCACAAGACTCGGCCTAACACTTTGTCATGTCTGAGTTTAAACTATGGTTTAACTCGCTCATAGCAGTATTGAATGGTTTGAATATAAGAGTGCCTTTTTACAATTCTACATGTAACTATAAGAACAACCTGTATTTAATGCTTTGGGTTCCGAGGCTTGGCGACCTTCTGATATATCTACAGCTTTGAACGGATATATAATAATGGCTTCGGAGTAACAAACCATATCATATATACCCTATTTCCAGATCTTGTACTTGCTATAGTTACGTACTCAGCGAACGATTCAAGCATCTATGACTACAACTACCAGTCACCTTCCCACAGGTCAGTCATATCGGAAATGTCACGTACGAGTATCTGTGCAGAGAGTTGATTGAGGCCATGTTGTTGAAGCTTATTGCGATGCGGCTGCGTAACCTTATTGTATTGAGTTATGAAGGACTTGGCCAGGGCTATGGGCTTTTACTGTTGACATCTTGCCTACTTTTTTGACATTTATACTTTCAAAGTACGAGTATCTGTAGGAGGAAAAGGAACCACAAATTAGAACTCTTGATGATTCAAACCCATCTTAGTGAGTTTTAATATAGTTTCGTAGGCATAAGAAACTAGAAACTCAAGGTAAAGTGTTGGTCGTCAAGCATCATCCCTCTGTCACTATCCTATACGTCGAATTCCCAATGAATTTATGGCATAATGTCCTTGATTAGGACTCATTTCGTAATATATTTGAGATATCCTGTGCCTTGCTAATCCTGCCAGGCTGACTCTGGCATTATGGCATCAACTTTTGAATGCTATATCCACAAGACTTGAGTCGAAGTATCCCTTGAACCGATACACTGGCCACAAGAAGCTATACAAGAACTGCAAACCACTTACCCAGAGTTGTTAAGATTATCTTCATCTCTAACGAGAACTCACCGAGTGCAACTGTGTTCGATGAGGCTTAAGTTCAATAGTTTCAGGGGCTGTCTGAGGTGTGGGGGAACGAAGAGGTCGACTATAACGACGCTTGACTGCCTGGAATCAGCATAGCCCTATGTTTCTAAATACTTCAATGTACTATACCATATAAGTCGAAATCAGGGCAGCCCAGTAGGAGTAACACAGCTGTTTTTATGTTTCTAAATACAATTCTCAATTATGATTTAGGTATGGTAGGCGTTCAGTAGTTGTATTCCAGCAATAACTTCATTTCAGGCCGTTGTAACCCGCAACTCCAACACAATTGCGATTTGAACACTTTAAAGGAACTGTCTGCCCACATTAATACTGGTAAATAAGTATATTTCAACTTTTACTTAAAATTTCTCTGCTCATCGTTGATTGTCGTCCAAAGACTGGGCCATAGGGGGATCAAATCAGCCCTGTCCAACACCCCAAGCATTAATAAAGATAATATCCTTACATGGTTCCCAGGTTGTGTCACTTTCTCCTTTTATCATAAGTTACTCTGTCAGCCTCAAATCTCAAGTAACTCAGTATAATTCGTCGCAAACCACTTGCAAGACTCGAGCATCAAGCTATTATCGTTGTCCAAACAAAGCCAATGTAGTAAGAGACTCTGTCCAAAGCAGTTTATAGAAATATTGACGAGTCGACTGGGTCTGCCATAGAACAAACATTCGTCTCCTAAGAAACCATCATATCTTTATCTGTCTATCATGCGTTGTCGTCAGCCGGGATATGCTGCTATCAAGCTCCTCTAAAAACACACCGATGGGTAGGGCTCAGGAGTCGTACAAGACATCAACAAGCATTAGCGAAGAACTTGTATGTTTATTAGATTTATATCACTTCCTATAAAGGCTATCAAATAGCTGTAGGCTACATAGTTATGCTAGTTATGTGTATTTGAACGACCTGTTCAGAGTGGTCCGTTGCTCAAACCAAACGTGCTTTCACATCAATGGAACCAGATACCAGCACGACTACGCCAACTATAGTCTAAACCGATAAATTCAACACATATACGCATGCGTATTTTCATGTCGCTTAAGACATTGGTACTAAAGTCATTCAGTTTGTATCATTCAAAAAGTTCGATCTTCACTTATGCATAACCAACTAAACATCTCATCAAGACACACCAAACCCAGTATAGAGAACTAATACCTGAAATTACAGAGCGGTTACATCTGCGAACCTGTCAAAGCATGCAGACAGCGTCCATCACACCTGTCAAGAACTAATTCAGCATCGACACCGTCGATTGGGGCCACGACAACTACCCTCAGCGCATCAGCGTCGCCAATCACAGCAGCGAACCGGCTGTCTGGCGCAGTGTATAGGCCCTGGCAGGAGAACCATGGCCGCAGTTTGGGTCGAGCTGGAAGGGAAAGGGCTGCAAGTAGTTAATGCTGGGCGCTTCTTACAACCACATTGGATGAACCGACCCTGCTGACCGGTCTCGGACTGCTACCTTGATTGTCAGTTAACGAACGCCTGTTGGTCTTGACCCTGGCTATTCTTTTGGCCTTCCTATCCTGTATAGGATCTCTTAGGGGTTGTAATATTGGGAATGGTTCACAAATCAACTCAAGGGGACAACAACAGACGCGCTTGAGCAGTAACAACAACAACAACCTGATGCTGTCTATGAACGGCCCGTGGCATACATTCGACGGCATCTCGTTGGCGGGCCGGAGCGTCAAACCCGTCCCATCCCCCTCTTCGCTTGCCCTGGCCTCGAGGAGCCAGCGAATTGCTTCCTCTTGCGCTGCGCCGTAGCACCTGGAACCGCCGATACCAGACCCCTTCCCTGAGGATAGATGCATCCGTGTACGAGAGAGAACGTGCACTTGCACGACGTTGCACAGCGGCTGGTGAAGAGTTGGACGACATGACATTTGTACGCCCGGCCACTCTCAACGGGCGATATTCTGCGGTGCGAACAGCCCTACAGAATGCGCTGACAGTCTAATCCCGTCACGTCAAGGGCCAGGGTGAGAGAAGGCTGCTGTAATTGTCCACCAACGAGTAACTGTATTAGGTGTCACTATCACATCAAGGATAAAGGATAAGAACATCGACCCTAGTTGCCACTTGAACGCCAGGATGAGCTGTTTTCAGTAATTCAGCCAAGTAAGAAAAGACCGCAATAAGTAATGCCTATTCCAACATTTCGATAGTTTACCTCTTGGCGGGGAAAAGTCGACAAAGCAATCGCCGATCAAGCAGATGGTGAATTGAATGTGGGCGGGTCTTGATCGTTTAGCCCAGGTACAAGGATTATTCGACATAGCAAAACAAACCATATCAGCCAGTTTCGGCTTCAAAGAAAAAAGAGTCCTTTTTTGCTTGGTAGCGTGGCCACATCCCAATCCTTAATTGGGCCAGCAATTGAGCTTCCAGGGTCATGGATAAAAAGAACAAGGCGCCGAGAGATGAAGCAAAATAACAAGCCACACCAAAGTTTGAGCGTATCAGCATGGCGCCATCCAAGGACAAAGGCATGCAAAGGGATGCATCGGGTTCCTAATTGTCCTATCGGAGAATTCGACTAGTCGGATATCGATCTTTCCGATTTACGCTTTGTTTGTTTATTATCAGGCCAGCGTCAAATCAGAAGCCAAACATGTCTAGACAGCTCTCAATAGATTAAAGAATAACCTGTTTAGATCCATGTACAGTTACATCGTGGCGCAGCATATATGCACAAATGCATTAGATCGAGCCTTGTTAGGATTTGGTACAGTAGCATCGTCAATGACTTGAATTCTTCAGCATTAGTCAAAAATCATCATTGTGTTGTCAACAATAGCCTCGAGCTGATCAAAGCCACATCCAGCTCCCCAGCCTTGCGTGTGCTGGACGCGCCACTTATTCGTGATGGAACCATCCATGGCCAAAAACAGCAAGCTATTGTCTATTTCGAGGACTCGCCGACAGGAACGAGGTCTCGGTCCCTTCGGCACCAATTGAGCTATCATGATCTGGTTACATCGCGCTTCAGCTAGAGCTGCTGGAATAACACGGAGTATCGTGGGGATGGAGGGTTTATAATCGAGAAACAACTAGCGTGGACAACGCACGTCCTGAGGCTGGGTGATACGCAAGTGCCTAGTCGAAACACCAATGGGTAAGGTAAACATCGTATGAGTTGAGGGATTAGTCTAGACTTAGCCTTGCTAGCTCATCTTGAAGATCGAGGCCACGTTGAAAGCTGGTCAGTTCTAACCAGAAGCAACACGAAGCTACTCACATCTACAGCCATGTGAGTCCAGCCTCGCCATTGCAGAGGCCGAGCAAGCCGGTAGACCGCGTGCGCCAGAGCTGGCCCGGTCCTTGAGCCAGATCCTGAAACAATTCTCGATATCACCTCAAAACCCTTAAACTTGATCAATTCGACTGCCAAATCGCGATCACAAAACCCCACAGTTGCGAGTTGCGGGGATGAGCCACGACGACGAACCCGTATGACCGCCGCACAAGCCCCAGCTCTCGACAGGGATCCTGGTCGACGGCAGTCTTGTAAAGTCAGATCGCAAGAGCCCGCCCAATTGGGACGCTCTTCCGTGATCACGAACTTGGTTCTGCCAGCCGAATCTCTTGCTTTGATGCGGCCTTTTTCCATGTGAAATACCGTATTCCGAAGTCAACAAAGTGTTCCGCGGACCGTTATAGTGTTTTGAACAAGGGTCTGTCTGCTAGACAGATGGTATGAGACTTCGTCCTCGGCCTCGGTGGCTGTTGGAGATTCTAGCTCGGTCAAAATCCTGGCTCGCGTGTCTCAAAAAAGCAAACATGGCCAACCTAATCGACCAACCAACAGCCACGATCCCATCTCGCCATCAATGCCAAACAAGGCCATGCCCTGCTCAACTTGTTCCAGCGCAGTCATCCGCCAGGAAATCGAATCATGATGCTGTTTATAGCTTTGAGCGCGCATTTTGAACAACAGAGTTCCCGGTGGCAGCCGAAAGCTGAAGGTTGGTTGGGCTTGGTGCCGATCATGATCATTCAATTGATAGCCCCAGGCATAAGCGTCGTATCGTCTCATCAATAATGTTGCATCCTGTTTTGGAAATGCCATCCAGAAACCCATCATGACAAGGACGAATACCATCGAAAGCATCCACATGTAGGCGACCAATCTACAGAGGGGACAGTTCGCGCCAACAACCGACAGGTCAATTCTGGCCGCTGATAGGGCGCTCGGCGAAGGCCATGCTTACAGCCTCCCACCTCTTTTTCCAGTTCCTGGAGGCGCCAGCCCAAGTAGGCAAAAGAGACTCCATCTCCAACAGGCTAGTATTGCAGAGCTGCCAGCGATTTGCGGCGGCTAACAACCCAAAACGACCAGGGGTCGGACCCCGAGGACGAGCCATTGACTGCAACTCATCGTCATGAAGATGTAGGCTGCTACAAACCAAGCCTCTTTGGGAAGTTTTCAGCTTCTCACTTGCACACTCGGTGCTTGGCCCTGTGGTTTGAGATCCAAGATCGTGGGTTCTTGGTCAGCACGATGCGACCCTGTTCACTCGCATATGCCTCTTTCGGATGCAGAACACATCCCACTCGGTGTTTCTGATCCTTAACTCCATGTTTGTTGTTTGTTGTTGTTTTGAGACTCAAGTTGTGCGCGATATAATGCATCATCCAGGACAACACAACAATTGATATCGAGAGATTGCGCCATTTCGAGGCTTTAATGAGAGTTGAGAAGAGTAAAGAATATTTCCTGGGGGGTTCTGATAAAAAGCCTCTCGATTTGTATCCTTGTCTGTGGATTCTGGGATTGTGACAAGCTGACGCCACTTGGCCTCGCTGTTTGATGATGGACTGATGGACTGATGGACCGGGGGAGTTTAGAGTATCGACCGTCCAAGATGCGGGGAAGTTTCAAGCGATACGGAACAACTGCCTCAGCTCTTTTGGTGTGTCAGACAGACTTGAATGTTGCACACATTAAATGAAACCAGTTGAACTGTTCAGGCGGTGATCCTGGCCAATAGCATCCCACGGCGCTATCCCCGCGAAACTAGCACCATTTCAGCGGGGACTACCCTGGAGATTACTATAACTGGTGCATGGCGTATTTGACGTTCCAGTTGATGAACTTGCAAAATGATATGTTGAAACAACCTCAACATGACGACCCTGAAAGTATTCCCAACGGATGAGAGAGTAGTGTTCAAGCAGTGATACTCGCCAGGAACCCAACCAAAGAATGCGAGGCATTCGTGATAGGCAATTGGGCAACACCAGAGACACTGCAGCGGAATGAATGAGAATCAGAAGTAAATCCGTGCTTCCTGTGCAAGGTTATACCATCGACGGTTGACTTCAACCGACGTACATCTGTACAACAAGGGACTTGAACACAAACACTGATGTGGCCTTGTCACTTGACTGAAGCCCAGACCCTGTTGAAGCAGCAACACCATCAACGCAGCATCACGAGATCTCGCTCGAATCAATTGGCCTTCCCCATCGTATGCAAAAATTTTCAGAATGGCCACCGGCGGAACTTGATTTCAAATGCGTCGGTTTCCTGCGGCAACATTCAAGTAGATCCCGAATGGTCCCTTCGCCTCTTCCTCGTCGGGTTCGGAAGGGCCATCAAGCTGGAGAAAGGCGAAGAGTAACACCGAGGCCAAGACCATGTTTGGTAACATCTTCACCACGGAAACGCGGCAGGAAAGAGGAGTTGAAAGAGGACTTTAAGCAAACAACGCGCCGTCGACCGAGTAGAGCAGAGTTTTTCTCGTGCCATCGCCGTAGCAATAGGGGAGAAATGCGAGATTGGCTTTTTTTCCACCTCCGTCTATGCCGTGGTGATGAAGTTCCGACAGGTCTTGGCACTGCAACAGGGTGGACTTTTTGCTTCCTTTTCCCACTCTCGTTTTCCTTGAATAGGAATGAGTTCCCATCGAGGCGTCATGGATCCAGTTAGTCTAGGCTCTTTGCCAACCTTGCGTCGCCGTGGTGAACAAGCGAGGGATGGAGCACCTGGACCTTTTGGAGTCTGGGCCGCTAGGGATCGACTCTGCCGACATTAGCATAATCAACCGGTCACGAGACATAAAACGGCGCGCATGAGGTTGGCGGAGCGTGGTGTGCACAAAAAGGAAGATTGGCGTTGAATGGGACGAGCACAAAAAAGCTCGTGCCGCGTAAAAGGACCCTGAGCGTAGCGTATTTTTAGCGCGTCAAGACCCAGCGTGTCGAGAAACACTAGACCTAAGGAGGCATGGCCGCTCGGGCAATTCAGCCTCATTTCGTTCTGTGAGCAGGGAGACAAAAATACGGGATTAGTCTTTTATAATTGTTTGATGTTTGAAATCTCGGAACTCGTCTAGACAAAGCACTCTACCTCTGAACAGATATATAAGCAATTTAAATAAGCTTTCCCCCTAGACTAGAGCATAGTCTCAAGTCACATAGAGTAAAACCAACAATGTTTACCCAAGGTACCTGGTCCCGTGTTTCTGTCCCCCGCAAGGGTGGTGTCGTCACTTGGACGGGTAGCTCCGCTTTGCGGAAGGCTTCTGGAACATTTACGCTTTAGCGTCAGTGCAGGCCGGGGCTTGACACGTGCTATGCGTGTCAAAATTGTGCAAATATGGATAACCTCAATCTACAGCCGGGTCGGGGACGAGGGAAAATCTGCCTAGTACATAATGCTATGGGGTACGGTACCACTCTGTCGGGCAAACCGACCCCTATCCAATCCATATTTCCTGCCGACCTGCATGTACGGATACAATACATGTTACGTACTGCACGGAGCAGACGGCACTTTTGGGGGGTTCAATGGCTGGGAACATGAATAAGAAGAAAGCCCACTTTGAGCCACTTGGTACAGTCGCAGCGGACGGAGCTTCAATCCTCGGAGGGCAAAGATCTCTCTGATCGCCTTGGCTCGGATAGGACAGTGGATTGCTGTCCAACGAGAACGATGCGGTTTATAACTACCTTAATTCGAGGGAGACGGCTTGTCTCAGGCGATAGGGGTTTGTCTAGGTAATCTGCTGCTTTGTCCAATCTCGAGGCTTAATTAAAGTGATTTTCAGTTGGTCCCTGCGCCAGCAGAAACCGCAGCATCCGCCGCTATGACTGAGGAGAGATCCGTCGCCGCCAAGTGGCCAGTGAGTAAGTAGCAAATGGCCCGCGGCGACAGCTTCATTCAAGGAGTTAAAAAAAAAATGCTGCAGAGGGGTCCTGCGAGGAAATGGAGTGGCCGATGCAGACTCCATCGCGACCAACCTCAAACCGTCGGACGTAGGATGATATAATTTTATTTTCCTTTGTTCTGCAGCAATGGTGGTTCTCATCTCACGCGTCTCGCAGCAACCCATGTTCGTGGGACGTGTTGCGAGCTGCAAATGACAGCCAGAACCCGCGCGTCTTTGGCGTCTATTTAGAGACAAGACACGTTTAAAATGCAACGGGGTTGGGAATCGGAATGGGGGCACGGGTCAAGGAACGGGGTTGACTTTAAGGGTCCTTTTCTTGGTTCAGCTGCAGTCATGCATTCAGGACTTGCCCGCAGAGGCGTGTCGTGTCAGCATCAGCTCAGCTTAGGCGTCATCTGCAACGCAACGAAGAGGCAGGGCGAGGCAAAAAAAGACGAGGCGAGGCGAGGGATGATGCATCACCATAACCAGAGCCAGGAAAATCACTCGGATATGATGTCGTTGACGCCAGAATTGAGCAACTAATCCGAGACGGAGGTGTCTCGCACCCTGAGCTCTGCAGTAGTCACAGCGTCCAGGCCAACCTAACGCGCAACGCAACGCACGTAACGCACGTAACGCACTCAACGCAACGCTCGCTCAAGGTAGTCCATCGTCTTACCCCGGGTCAGGGGAACCGGAACATCCAAATCCATACGAGATTTTATTGAATTTGACACCAAGCCCTTATTAAAGTGCTTGCGCATCCTGACGCATTAATTGCATGCAAACCTTGCTATTGGTATTCTGCAGCAGCCCCAAGTGACAGCACCTCATGCAGGCCTGCCGCTCTTTGGGATCCCGCAGCCACTGGAGTCTCTGTTGCTGGGTATCTATTGGAGTTGTCGATCGTGTAAAAATGGGACGCATGCACCACCAACTTTAGAACCAACTCTGGTCACTTTGAGAACACGAACGCCGGAAGGTTACTCTCCTTTCCGTACTGCACGGGGTACAATACAGACAAGACAAGACAAGGACAAGACAAGGACAAAGACAACCGGCTCTTGCGGACTATTGCGGCTCTGTTCAATTTCCACCGTCTCACGGGATTATGCTCGAGAGCCGTCGGCCTTACAGAACGATATTCAGGGCACAGAGCAAGGAAGGGTCCGAAACAGGCCCTCAACAATGTTTCATCTCTGCAGAGACCGTCGCTTTTTCAACAGTCAGGTAGGTAGAATCCTTATGTAACAATTCACAACACCCATCCGTAGGTTGATTCTGATCCGCAAGTCTGTCTATGCGGGGCTGACACTAGTCTAGGCTTCAAGTGGGGTAGTCTACAGGGCTCTATCACACTAGGCCCCATGCCTGAGCCATTGATGTCACATTTTTTAAAGGTCAGATGTGAGGGAGAATTGAAACCTGCATCACGAAATGTAGGGAATCGACGAGGAGATGAGAGACGAGAAGCTTGGAGAGTAGAGTTTGGGTGTTGTTGACATGGAGACAGTCGATACTTTGCCCCCAACGCTGCGGTTTGAGGGCAAATATTGAATCTAGTCAGACCATTGACGCACCTTTCAACCACCACTTGCTAGGACATGGGGTCAACCGGATCACAGCCAGTAGCGTAACGACCAAATCACCGGGTCCATGTCAAAACGAGGTCTGTGGACAGGCCTGGCCTGACTCCCATATCCAGACCACTCGGCGTTGGGTTGTGAGATTCAGGAACATGATATTGTAATTGTAGGCCATGGCCATGGACAGCCACCAACAGCCTCAATTTAATGGATCGACAGCTAGCAGTGGCTCATGCGGCCTCTGCGAAACGTGGCTTGGGTCTTTGTTCAGGCTGCCTTTGTTTTGTCTCTTGTTCAGTTCAGCGGTCAGACTTTTGGTCTCAGTTGATTGAGCAAACATTCACGAGAGCCTGTCAATCACTTCAACGGAGATGGTTACCCAGAGCCATCCGTTGTCGTGACCACCAGGATCTTCCGGACTGGCTGCTCCTGGCGACTGAGGGGTTGCTCAAGCCAAGAGACCTTATTCATCCGGCTCAAGGAACAGTAGAGTTCAAACTACAATATACTGGCAGGGTCCGGCAACGTTGATAGCCGATCTCGTGCATATGTAAGAGCTTGACGATAGTTGGGTGAGACATTAACTAACTCAAGTCTGGATACCGAAAGTCCACAATGGCGATGAAGATCTATTGTAGACATCACAACCGGAACTCCGAATGCCAAGCCAGGGACGTCATGACAATTTAGCTGTTGGGTCCAGCCTCTTGATCACAAACCAGCTAGTTGCATATTCTACCTGACTGAGTTACGATATAGCTCACTTAGCAAGGAATCATTGTGTGTCAAATGAATTAACGAATGAGGCATGGCATGGCACGTCCTGGAGGATCTACAACGCTGGCACACCACCCAGATCTGGATATCTCGACCCTCCGCGTCGGGAACGTCCAGGGGATCCTGGCCGTGGTTCCTGGGGCTACCCCTCATTGGCGTCAAACCGGCGCATCTGAGAAGTGAGAAAAGAGACGTGGTGACAAAAAGAAAGGAAAGATCCAATCCTCTTGGGATGAGGTTTCCGATGAAGCTGCCAGTTCTCTCAATGTTACCCAAAATGTGACCGCGTCTCAAAGGCCTCGTTCTCAACACTACCGCCCTTGCCTTGATTCAATCTCCGTCTCTGCATCACTTCAAGTGGAGGTTATTGTCGATCCAGATGCTCAAGACTTGATTTTTATTCTGTCTGTCACTTCTCTGCAGTCAGTACCAGGGTTCCGGCCGCTAAACTTAGCCTGCTCTTGATATTCTATTTCCTTTTCCACACTCTCCCGTTCGCCCAGCCACCTGGGTCCGGCCAGGCCAGTCTCATGAGGTGCGTGTCGACGCCGTCCCATTGGCCGTCGAGAGTTGCGTCGCCATTTGACGCGGGCGCGTTAATAACGTGGGCGCGAGGACGACGGGTTTGATGGTGGTTAATAAAGGGGTGCAACTGCAGTCATCAGTCTCGCACCGGCGCCGACGTGTATGTGTTACTTTCCGGCTTTCGGGCCCATTCGTGAGTTTCCATCTGGTGTCGTGTGCTCGCACCGCATTGCTGCTCGGCGTGTTTGCGTCTGTGTCTGTCTGTGCCTGTGCCTTGATCGTGTGCCTGGTGCCGTTGTCGTGAGAAGACTTTGTGGAGGTTTAGGATGGTCGATCCACGCCTTTGCATGAGTAACGTTCCTGGCTTGGGGTGAGGCAAATCACGGCCGGCTACTAGAAAAAGATCCGCGTTGGTCTGAGCCCAGCTAAATTGAATCTTGATCAAATAAATTGGACGATACTTATGAATTTCGTGACACCGAGCACAAGCGGCTCAGATCTTGTTTCACGGCCGTTGAGTTGAGCTACTGCTTGAGTTACCAGGTATTAAACTCCGACAAATAGAACATTCCAACTGGCGGAGATCCTCCCACGGCTTAACGAGTTACTGACTCGATGCCGTCCTTCTGACTCCATCACCACCGGCAGTCGACTGGGCAACTTGTGGAGTTTTGTCGCGTTAACTTTTGCCCAGACTGCATTTGCATTAGAGAACGGGTTGAATGTATAAGAGCACCACATCACTGCGTCACTACCTTCACAAAGCAATGTGCCAGCTTTGCCCTTATGCGTGACATTTATCCATCCATTTGCATTCGATCCATGGATAGTTGTTCCTTTGGCTTCCAATGGCGTGGGCCTGGCCTGGGGAGGGCCAGTTTTTTCCTCGTCTTCCCTTGCAGTAGCAAATTGAAGCGGCGGGCTTGGGCTTGGGCTTGAAATGAGCATCGCATCGCGCGATTCGTTACGAGCAGAGATCGCTGATGGGCACGCACAAGCACAATAGGAAAGATTAGCGGGGGTTTCGGTGAAGCTGTGCGAGACGCCAAGATAGGCCTTGAATCAAACACTTATGGAGGAGCTAGATTCATCAAGGGAGGACGCCATTCGTATGTTGGTGATGAGATGATGCAGCAGCGTAGAATTCAAGCTACAGCAGCTTTTTAATTAGTTTTGTACTGTACTCCACGCACATCCAGAGCTATTAATGAACCGTCAAAGGATTTTAGTCTGAGGTTTAACAACCAACAGCACAGTAGTTAGTGCGTGGAAATGCAGCCACAGCATGGACTACCTCGTTACATCTAATAGTCCTTTTTTTATTACTTTTAAAATATCGCCAAGCACCTCCTTTTATCAGCAGCGGATTATACCCTGATTCATGGAGAAAAGGAAACAGAGATCGTCGTCTACGAGATGGGTCTGATGCCGTAGGACGTCCAATAAAATGCGGATCGGGATAATAAAATTGTTTGTGATAAGAGGATTCATAGCTCGCTTCATCTTCAAAGTGGCGTCTGGCACTTTATCTCAGTCCCGACGCTGAGAATAGTATCGTGCGAGGGGTCATGTCTGGAACAGAGAGATGAGGCTTGACTGTGAGAGCTGACAGCTCACAACCAGAGGCAAAGGCTCGTTGCATTGAACGGCAGATGCCCGATGATTCCAAGAAATCTAGAGGTTTTCTGACTTGAAGCTTATGCTTGCTTATGTATGCGAATAGTGTCAAAATTGTGAAAATGGGCGGGACTGTCCGGAGTGAGCAAACCTCCGCCCAGAGAATGGCTTAGCGTCCAAGGGCCGAACTTGCAGGCTTCAAGGGTTCCAGCAGGGCAGAACCTGAAAATCTGACAACGTCTCACGACCTTTTGAAGCGTGTCCTCTGTACGTACTGTAGCACGGCCGGACCGTTCCCCTGAGCCAAGCAACGCAACGCGAGGACAGGAGAGGACCGCGCAGATGAACTAACACCACGGCGACAGACAGGAGGTTGCAGTAATTAGGAGCTGGCATTGACATTGACATTGGCATTTACAGCTAAAGAGCCGAGTATCATAATCATGTACAAATGACAGCTGGAGCTGCACAGCACAGCATAGCACAAGGGAACAAGGCCAATGAGGGACAGGCAGCCTCAATTTGAGCTCAAGGCTTGTCTAGTGACCTGTAGTTCAGTGGATATATTGAATTGCATTCGAAAGCTAAAGTCAAGTCAAGACGACGCGCTGTGAGGGTATAGCAAGTGAATGCTACTGCAAGAAACCGAAGACGTGAGGGAGGATGATGAAGCGAGATTCTCAATCATGACATGCATGATTAATTGAGCGCGACGCTGCCAAGTGATTGGCTCGGGCAAGATGCATCGCTCAACTCAACCTGAGAATCACCAACAACAAGTGGACTCTGGCTGGTGTTTTTCACTTCAATAAAGAGGCCTTTGTCGATTGTCATAGGCCCAGAGCCTGTGCCTACCAGCGCCCCCAAACCCACAGCAAACTCCCTTTCATCGCCGGGATGGGAAACTGGGCTGTCTGACATGTATGTACTGTAGAAGAGTTTCTCACTGCTAACTAGGTAAGTAATCACTAAAAAGGAGTCTCTCTAGCCTGGGTCGCGCAGGTGCCGCGTCGGCATGGACGCTGAGGAACGACACGGTTGTCGAGACGAGACGCGATGTGCTGCGATGCGCTGCGATGCGCTGCGATGCGCTGCGATGCGCTGCGATGATGGCTTCACACAGCCAGTGAGCGGCCAGCTAACTTACGCCGGGCAACGAGTCTCTTCTGAACGGTCGCTGCAGTCTAGCGGGAGCTTATCCCAAACCCGCTATTGATGACGAGGTGGGATGTTGTCTAAGTTACGGGCAGCTCGGAACCCCGTTAGAGTGCAGAAGTGTGCGTGGAGCAGGCAGAGAGTGATGGGACTTTAGTACGGTATTTGTCCGTTGTTAGGGGACCCCATGCTTTGAAGGTTTGAGATAGGTCAGTATTTGGATTTGCATCTGCAGCCCGAGCAACGACGAGCGTGCTTCATACGATACCGTGGTGATTCTACGGGCGAGCTATAATCGGATTGGGGCATCTAATAAGCAACCCCCCTGGCCATGACCTTATCTGAGGTTGATTTGCATCTCGTGATTTCCGTTTCGTTTTTTCAACATGGAGCCAGCAGCGGGCCATGCGTGACTGTTACAGCGAGCGCACTGACGTTGGGCTTAAGACGACGATAGCTTCGGTAAACCAGCTCCGGAACGAGGCCGCGGTCATGGTCTTGGACATGGCGGGCACCCTCTAACCCTCTAAGATATCTCGAGTCATTGGAGATTTTCACCATGGCATGTCTCCGGTGCATATAACAAATGTGACGGTCCTTGACAGGTGGTGTCAGTCGAGTCGCTGTGGTGAGCCTGTGCAGTGCTCCGAATGGATGCACAATGCTATCATACAAGGACAACGGGCCGGCCGTGGCCTAGTCAACGAGGCCGTTAAGCGGCCCTGGGCAGAAGTTCTAAACAAACATAATGTTGTGGCCGCTGAGAGAGCGGCCATGTTGGTGTATAAGTACGGATTATGATAAACAAGAATGATTGAGTTGGTCAGCAGGGCCGATTTCTTGATGCTCAACAAATTCAAGCCATCCCGTGCTACCTACTGAGAGAAAATCGAGGCTATCTTTGTTTAAAAGCGGCAGTCTTTCCGCAGTGAGATGGATGTATAATTCAAGATTTGACTTATTCTGAGATTGATGAATGGCCATTGTTTCGCATCTTGTATCAGGCACATGTCCGATCAGCTCGATCCATCCATCCATCGCCATCATCAATCACCGTTGATTGAATCATAAAGTGCTTCACCTGCATCGTCTCTCCTAGTCCTGACGCGATCGTCGTCAATCAATCAACCTTTTTCACGTCTTGATCTTTTTCTTACATACATACATGCAATACATCCGAGGCCGTCTCGTCTCACACGCCCGTCTTGATTCGCGGATCCCTGCCTCAAGCCTAGGCCGTATTTCCCCAGCCGAGAGACAGAACACGCTACGACACGACACAATTGGCACAAAATCGCCCAGGCCCAGCACGCTTGATACACGCTTCACACGCTTCTTTCCCAAGCTCCTCCTCCAGGTGAGTGCCTAGCGTCCGCGCCGAAGCTGCTGGACCGTACTGTAACTGTACCCGTCCGTACCTTGCACGCCCCCTGTCCTCCTCACACCCAAAAAAAAAAAAGCCCCCTCCTGCTCGCTCGCTCTTCAAGCCCCAACCAAGCCCAAGGCAAGCTACCTGCCTTTAGCCCCAGCCTCCGAAGCGTGTGCCTTGAATGAGGTGCTTGATGGACAGAGCGATGAGGTCAAGACAGCGTAGGTCACCACGAAAGCAGTGTATCGCGGTGGTGAGACCGTTTTGGTGCCCGATCAGATTGCCCCAGCCCCAGACTGCGTGATTCAATGTCGAGCTTGAAGCCTGGCCAGGTAGGTACTCTCAAAAGCAAAAGTCCTACCAGCAAAAGAGAGTTCCCTACTGCAAGTCCCAAGCTTTCCTTTTTCCCAGACTCCCAAGCAAGTGCCAGGATTGGCTCTCACCTGTGGCTCCTCTTGTTCTGGTGAGGTGGGCGCGCGAGGTGGGTGTGCGACTCCGGTGGCCTCCTAACAGGGGCCCGGCTGTACTGTAGGTACCTCGACCCGCTGTTGCTCAGCGCACAGGTACCTGGTCATCAATCCCCATCGCGAACCCGCAAGCGGTACCTGTGGCAGGAAAACCAGGGCAGCTCAAAGCTCCGTCCCGAAAAGAGGCTGCTGCTCTTTTAGTTAGGTGGTTCGCTACTGTATGTGCAGTGCTTGGGGCTTGCAGTAATGCAGCACCAGTAGAAGCAAGGACGGTAGCCCACACTCACGCACACGCGCACTCGCACTCCAAACACACCCCCCGGGCAAGGCATAGCATCCATAATAGCATAGCATGGACATGGATGGGCATGGGCATGGGCAGGACATGGCATGGCATGGATCTCATCCGTCCACTGGACACTTGCAGCTGGTTAAAACTACTCGCGTACCTCTCATCCAGTCCTTTTCCCTCTTCTCTATCCTCCTCCTACCTCTTCATCCTCCCTCCTCCCCCCTTCCTCCTCTCATCTTTATCGATTCCCTCATCTCTCATTCCGTCTTCCTCTCCTGACTTGACCACAGCAGGCCTGAAGACGCTTGAGACGAGGAGAATTCTCACCCCCAAGGGCTTCCGCTCGACATCTCTCCCTCAAAGCCCCCATCCCGCCCTATTAAAGGCCAGGACCGGACCTCGAGGCTGTGAGACGGGACCAGAAACAGGAACCGACCGGACTGCAAAAAAGTGATTCAAGAGACCTTTACTGGTATTTCACTTTTTCGCTGTCCTTGACTTGGCCCTTCCCGTCTGTAATCACCTCTCCTTCGACACTGTAAAATTCCTCGGCTTCATCCACCAGGAATTCCAGCCCAGTCTCAATACACTCCCTCCCTCCCGTCGCCGACGAAACCTTCCATCGACGCGCCCGCTCCCTTGGTTCAATCATCCGACAGCGATCTCTCTCACCCTTCCCGAAACTAGTTGTTGAGCCTCCTGCTTGACTAGTCTGCCAGCCAATCCTCGGAACCCTTAGGTTAGGTAGGATAGGATAGGAGACAGCTACGACGAGTGCGAAATATCGAGCTCTCATCTCAATCTCGCAGCGCCCTTTGTTCACCCCGGTGCACCCGAGATTCAAATCATCCACCGCAATCGCCTCGGTTACATCGTCAATTTCTTGACCCCGTAGTCGACCCATTTTTAGAAGCGTTCAAGAGCCTGTGGAAAGGTATGTCGTTGCTGCAATACAAGTTCCGACAACCTATATCTAATCTCTCTCACTAGCTGCATGCCGAGATCCTTCTTCCGCATACCGCCCTCTCCACAACCACCACGCTTCTACTATTTCTTCAAGATTGCCCCGTGGGAGACGTTAGCTCGTTATTCCCAGGGACTGTCTCAATCGACCGAGCCTTGCCCATCTCCCCGATTGCTGGCGGTAAGCCTCTCTCTCCCCTCGATACCATACCCGTGCCAATGCATGCACAATGCAGTCTATCGCCCAAGGGATAGCTGCTGGTGTAATGCGCTCAACCCAGTCGCGAGCTCGGCAGAATCCAGATTCTGCGCTAGTAAATAACCTCATACTGACGTACATGCAGAGCCCTTGAGTCGATTTTCGTCTTTAAACGGCCCCTTTTCCCAATCCCTTTCTTACCTCCACAATTTTCACTATCTACATGCACCTGGTCCTGTTACCAGCCACGGTCACTCTTTTTGCTTTTCACGTCCACGCTCTTTAATAATTTAATACCCTAATACTCGGCGTGCATCACTCCTTTTTGCATCCGAACAACACCACTCCTTGATATATTCCGACCACAAGATTCCTGGCGAACCAAGCAGTCTCTCATTAATCACCGAGCCACACAAGTCTACCTCATCGACCCGTTACCGCCCACCGATTTAACATCACTACATCCACCCAACATGGCATACTCTCAACCCGACGACACTTTTTTCGTCGAGAGCGACGAACCTCACCACCAGAGGATAACACCGCAGGAGGCCGCCAAGATGATGGCTCGTCAACGGCAGGAAATCATCGGTGTCGAACTCTCACGGTTAGCAGGCGACGAATACCTCGAGGATATCATGCAGCACATGCGACAGATGGAGGCATGTTACATCCAGCTACCCACCCATGCTATTGCTAACAGTTAGTAGGATGAAACTCTACCCGATGCTTCCCTCATCGACATGCAGCGCGAGATCCAGTGGTTTATGCGTCCTTACCTGATCGACTTCCTCATCGAGGCTCACGCTGCCTTCGGCCTGTTGCCCGAGACCCTCTTCCTCACCGTCAACCTCCTTGACCGTTACTGCTCCAAGCGAGTCGTGTATAAGCAACACTACCAATTGGTCGGATGCGCTGCGCTGCTCATTGCCGCCAAGTATGGTGACAAGAAGGACCGTGTCCCCCAGATTCACGAGCTCAACAACATGTGTTGCGGACTATACGACGCCGGAATGTTTACCCAGATGGAGATGCACGTCCTCAACACCCTCGACTGGATCATCGGCCACCCTACCGTCGACTTCTTCTCGCAGCTTATGGTGGCGGAGGAGGGAGACGACCACGAGGTGGAACACATGGCGGCCTACATGTGCGAGATTGCTCTCTACCACCGTGACTTCGTCTCGACTAAGCCTTCGGTTATGGCTCGATCCTCACTGGCTCTTGCGCGGGCTATCCTCGGCCGAGCTGAGATCAACGATGGAGGATGGGACCAAACCGAGAACGTTACGCTGATTACTCTGTCGCATCACCTCCACCAGCCCTCGCCTACTCTAGCACGAAAATATTCAACAAGTGGTTTTTCTCGAGTATCTCAGAAGCTCGCAGACTTCATGGCTGAGCAAGCTGCCATCGCCCGTCGAGCTGCTAACCCTGCCACTCCCCACACCGAGCCCATCAACAAGCACACCAGCAATATCTACAGCACCCCTTCAAAAGGGCACAGCGCGATGGGGTTCGATGGATACCTAACTCCCCCGATCACACCGGACGGTAGCTGTTTAATGGGTAATCACAACCTGGCCAAGGAATCGTATGGCTTGCCTCCTCGGTGCCCGGTTACACCGACTCCCCCACACCACGCTGCGGTATATGGTCAACAACAACAACAATATGTCGGATACGTTAACCAGCATGGCATGAACCAATAATGCATTTTATGACAAGACTTCCATTGGATCGACGCCTCGAACCAACACATCCATGTACATCATCATGGCCTTGCGCTATCTTTCTTCCGACATTCTATCACTTGTTCGAAATCATTGCATGGTCACACAACAACAGAATGATCTCTCACATGTTTTTTTTGGCATTTAGCGACTGATTTTCATTTCCTTGCGGTTCAACATTTCATCAACATCAAGTCTAGCGGCACCAAAAAAAGGAACACGCGGATCATACCCTTTTCATTTCAGCAACTTTGCATTTTATTTCAGGCTCCATGCGACTTGCTCTCCCGGCTTTTGCAAGGACTGCATATACCCGATGAGCAGCTACAGCATGGAGCATTAGGTCACCGTTCAGGGGACTGGTTGACGACATAGATTACAGAAGAGGACCCTGGCCAACCTCGAGGCGGAACTAGGGAAAGACTGAGAATGCACCAACACATGGGTCCCTCGCTGTGGAAAAAAAAGGATACCCCGGGACTGAGAGGAAACAGGTTATGGACCGACTGGCTTTACCCTATTGAAATAGGGACGATGGTGTCTTGCCTCGGTCTGGTACGATGAGGTGGGGCCTACTCTTCACGACAGCAGCGAATACATAACGTCTGCATAATTCTTTCGATGTTAAGTTGGGATGAGGGACGACGAAGCACAGCACACGCAGCTGGGAAGCCGCTGGGGTACCACGGCATAGGCGTCGTCCCGGGGGAAGGGTTTGGTTTTGGCATTAATTATGCCTTGTTTGGATCTACGGAGTCAGGCTAGCTCCTCTCTCCGACCCCCGTCCTGTGTATAGTTAGTTGTACGTAACAGGCACAAAAAAAAGAAGTAAAAATTCTTTAACTTTGGACTGTTCCAAATCACATTCATTTTGTCATTCCGATTATTTTTTTTCTAGGTGTTTGGTGAATACTTCGATCGATTGTTTCAAATCGCCTTGAGACTCAAGCCTGCCCGTCATTGTGTTTCTGATTTCAGCCGTGTCTTCTTTAACTCTGCCGCACTCGTAGTCAACTCTAACAGAATACTCTAGATCGTCGATGAAGTGCAAGTCGCGAATGTGACGTCAGGAAATTTCCCACAGTGGAGAGGTTGTAATTTCGGATCTCTGGCAAACCACGCCAGCTGGCCACCGCCTTTCCAACGGCGCGCTCAGCCTAAAGGGCCCCTGACTAGGAGACGCACAGGTGCATGAACTACTGATGTAGGGCCATAGTTAAGGGATATTTCCCACATTATGTATGGTTGGTGTTTGTTGGAACCGTCTAAAGTTTATAATGACTAGCTGTCCCCTGCTGGCAGATGTTAATTATAATCAAGCCATGATTCTATTCTACCGCGTACCTGCATGCAGGGCTGGGTGCTTCTAATCTTGGTTCTATTTCAATGACGCCCTGCGTGTCAAGTTGTGTCGGCCGAGGGCGCCTTCATTCCTGGGTTGTGAGAAGGTGTGGTGTATCGGTGGGATAACGAGAGGCTGTAGCATTCCTAGGGACCAATATCCTGGAGTACGGGTCTTGAACGGTAGTTCTGTGTATGTCTTGGAATTCGGAAGCCATGTTTTTCGTCCAGCTGGTCGTGATCATCGTTATCTATGTTGGTTTCTGTAAGTCATGGATTCTAAGTGATGTTGACATAGTGGGTGTTGTTTGACCGTCGCCCCGAGACAAGTCAGACGCTTGAATTACTCACATGATCCCCTGCACAGCTCGGTTATATTGTCACTGCATTCTTGCTGACTCGCGAATAACTGCCATCGTATTAGCTATTATTATGATACTCCCACGATATCGACACGTGAGCACTATGTTCCAACCGGTCCAAGACAACCACCACATAGTCAGACCAATCGACCACTAACCTATACCAAGAGAATCAACATATGGAGACCGCCTATGCACCAAGGGCACAGACGAGATGCATGCATATGCACATCAACTGCCATAAAAAGCCCACACCGTGCATTGAAGCGAATGTATGTAGGGTAGCAATAAATCCCACTCGGCCGAGAACAAGCAAATTGCGACCCCACTCAAAACACTGTCACTGGTGCATTGAAGCCCGTGACTGGGCGGAAATTAGAGATCACGAAGAGACGCGATAAGACGAACAACAAACAAACATCTGCGTACCTTACACCGTCTTTTCATAAGATCCATGGTGACTAGCAGTCGTGAATTGGATAGTTTGCATCGAGGGGGGCGTGTAATACAAGTGGACGCCACTCATGAGCCACACAACCAATCGTCTGTGGCTTGTGAACATAGGCTGGAGGTTATGCTTAGCCGTCCCAGTCTCTTATTCGCTGCTGTTTGACATCACTACTAATAATTACAACAGAAGAAAGAATAATTAGTTTTATAAGCAAGATTGTACATGAAATCACAGGCAATGTTAAATACTCTCATCTAGTCATGGATTGGTTACCCTCTCCCTCTCCCTCCACACTAAACTCTGAATGTACACTGCCAAACTCTTCTAGATTCGTCTTCAGCAATTGTCATGGGTACTCTATCAAACCTGAGCACTCTAGTACTACAGCATGGGAGTCTGTCTACAAGAGCCATTCCTATCAGTCAAGCCTAACTTGTCAATTCATCGAACCTCGTGTCAGGCAAGCATACCCGTCGAAAACTCATTCAGAACCACCGCCTTTTCGGCCAAGCCATCACGGTGAAGCTGAAAAGTAAGTAGACAACCGAAGGGAGTGGGCCTCTATGAGTATTTGATCCACCAAAGTCCGGTGATCCATCTCTCGCTCGGTAGGACTTCTTCACCTCGGCACGGATGTACCTGGTGAGTGGAGACTTGTATTGCTCTAGATAGAAGTGAACTGTATCCTTGTTGACCGCTTCTACGATTGGCTTCTTCAGTCTTAGAAGAACGGTGAAAAAGACCAAGACTCAACAGTCAAGTGGAGTGGATATTGATGGGTGTGACACTATCTTGACCCATTCCGCACCAGACCTTTTTTGATGGACTCAACAAAGAGTCGAACATGGGCCTTGTACCGATCAGGAACAGGACAAGCTGTATCCTTGTTGACAGAAGTTTGAAGGTACTTGTTCAGTTGAGTGCGGTTAGCATCAGGTCTAAGTGCTGGTGCGCTGTCCAAAAGTCGCTTTGAGTGATAACGGACTGCTTTGGCACACGCCACGATGAATCTCATTAAGATAGCTCCAATGGCCTTCCAGAGGTATTAGAAGGCATGTCTGGAATATGTTAGCCAGGCGTTCTGCACCGGCGACTATTCTCCAGATCCTCGCAGCATAAGACTACGGACTGAAATAGGCTTGGGTAATTCCAACTTTGTATCCCAACGGCGCCAGCGACCACACGCTTACTCACCTGACAATCTGAGAAACGGGCATTGTATTATAAATATAAAACACTTAGAACAATCAACTAACTAGAAAAACTATGGTTAAGGGCAACTGAGCATGAGTGGAGTTCAAATAGCGAAGCTGGCTGGGAGAGGAGTTGACTGATAGGAAAAAAAAGAGAGATAAACCAACAATGAAACAGGGTTTTTCTCTTGAACATAAAAAGTAAAACGCATCATATAATCTGAAGTTGATTGCGTTAGTGCGTGTTGTTCACGTTTTCAGGGACGTCGGCGGCAGCAAGTAGTATAGAAGTTCCCAGTTTAGGTAAATTTACTAGTCTTAGGCAAGGAAAGACTTTCAACAAACCAGTAGGAAGGAAACCCAAAGAATAGGCCAGATAAACTGAGTCAAGGAGCAGGTTTTTGTAAGATTTAGAATGGTTATCTTGGAGTAAGGATGTTGTTGACGCTGTGTAATTTAGTATAAACTGAAGACCTGGGGAAGAAAGGGACAGGTTGCAGGGCTGGCTCTGGAGGAGACGGCAGCACAACGTAGTAAGAAAATTGAGTAACACAGCAGAACTGCTACTTAATTGCAAAATATTATACATTGTTTGTTATGTCTTTGGTGTGCTTCAGTCAATGAAGCTCTCCAGGGCTGGGTTTGTCGTCGAAAGCCTTAGTCATCATTCAGACATACAAACATCCATCCAATTATCGTGTCGATAAACTTCGTCAACAATTCATCACCCAAACAACTACAGATTTCAACATCAAACATGTCGGTTACGCTACATACGTCGCACGGCGACATCAAGGTCGAGATATACTGCGAAAGCGTCCCCAAAACCGCAGAGGTTCGTAAAATGCGACCCTTCAGCCTCGATTCGCTCCTTGGCTAACTTCTGCTAGAACTTCCTCGCCCTCTGCGCATCAGGCTACTACGACAAATCTCCCTTTCACCGCCTGATCCCCAAGTTCATGGCCCAGACTGGTGCTCCTGCGACACCCAACCCTCCCGAGAACCCCAAAGGCGGACGCAGCATCTGGGGAGGCGCGTTTGAAGACGAGATCCGACCAGCGCTGCGACATGGCGCACGAGGCGTGCTATCAATGGCCAACAAGGGCCCGGGAACGAATGGATCGCAGTTCTTCATCACGTTCGACAAGGCGCCCCATCTGGATGGGCTAAACACCGTGTTTGGACGCGTCATTGGAGATGAGGGTTTGGCGACGTTGGCCAAGATGGAGGCTGTCGAGGTTGATCGCAAAAACAGACCAAAGGAGCCTGTTCGGATCGAAAGCGTGACGATACACGCCAACCCAATTGCCGGATGAGGCTTATGTAACACTCCCTGGTGTTCTCCACGATATGATCTGCTCTACAACAAGTCGAAAGCAAGCATTATGATACCCTCGATATATTGCCAGACAAGCAGTATAGTCAACTTACGTATCGGACTACGGTCCAGGTATCACTCAACACACGATATTGCGGTTCAAACAAGGTCCTCCTAGGTTCATCCAAAGGAGCACAACTCTGTTTCTCAATCTATTATCTACCCACATTGCCCAGTACTGCCAAACCAAACTCCAAACTTCAAACCAAATTATTAACCTTCAAACTCACTACAAATCCACTAACCAACCCAACGCAACTCCTTGGCCTCTTCATCCTGCTTGAGGTTGTAGGGAAGATCATCTCCCTGATTGGCGACATAGATCAGGTCCTGCCACCCACGCTCCTCGATTCCGTTGAGAAGCTTTAGGAGCTCCTTCGTGGAGCAGGCGTCGAGGTTTCGGATACCAGTGGTGATCATTCGGCCGTTTCTCTCGTTCCGGGTGTAGAAATAGGCTCGCTGGTTAGGATGCCAGGCTGGCAAGTCATGCCCGGATATCATTTCGCGGAGAAACCTCCATCCCCGGGGGCTGCCGTCGTGAGGAACCGAGATGTCTGGAGAGCTAGCCCGAGCCTGTGTTTGCATGTTTCGCGCGTCCTTGGCAGCCATGGCCCGAAATGCAGAGGCATATTTACCTTGATAGTTGCGATCAGGGGGAGGGATAACTTTACCTTCGAGGATCAAGCGTGCATGCAACCGCTCCGCGCACAACTTGCCACTCTCGCTCTTAAAGCCACCCGCACGGTCGATTTCCTCCAACTCATCTCTGGTGAACGCTGGGCTGTTGGGGCTGTTAGGGCCGGACGAGGCTGGGCTAGACTCGTCCGAAAGCTCAGGAGAGGGCAGGTTTTCTCTATTGCAGACTTCGAACAAATCGTTAGTGATGAGCCATCGACCAATACTGGTACTGGTAACCTGACGCCTTGCGTCTATTGTATTGCCACGTCGCTTCGGCTTGAGCCTGTCCTGCCATTGGGGCAGGTTTTCGATTTTGAGATTGTAGACCTCGCGCTGTGCGTCTGGCCTGTCGCTCAGGGGCATGTAGATTTTGAAGCTGCACGAAGGGCAGATGGTGGATGTGGTGGAAAACGTCTTGGACGAAGACATTGCGGTTAGTGAGCCTGTGTTTAAGCTAGCTGAAAGAAGTTTGCCTTGTTGCTTACTGTCTTGCGAATCTTGAATCTATCGCCTAGACCTGCTCGACGATGTTGATTGAATGGATACAAAAGACCTTGTCAACAAGTTAGTTGGGGATGAGGATGATGAGAGATAGCCTAGCAGTGAAGCTCGATAGACTTATATACATTGATTTCCTGGGAGATGAGTTTCTCCTTTCTGAAGACAATGGCTTTGTTCATGAGTGTGAGGCTGTGAGGATCGTGTTCATAGTGAGGACCGAACATGCTGTTGTTTAGTCGTACAATGCAAGGGATGTTGGAGAACATGTCGATTGACTGTTCTAGCTGTCTCTTTCATACCATGCTTTTCCTTTTGCAGTGGATCGAGTTATACGAATAACGCACTAGCTGTCCAAATCGCATATTGACAAAATCGGAATCGGCCAACGGGCTAAGTCTACCTCGAGCATATCTAGTCAAGTGCCCGGGTACCTAAGACAAAGAAATGTTAGACGACTCCTATGCCCCTATCCGTATGTATTTGCTGTTTACCCTTGTTGCTTATATATAGGAAGCCTCCTTAGGCACCAATAAGTAAACCAGGTATAACCTCTGGTATAAGGCATTTCACCGCCTCTAGGACTATTATAAATAGTCCTCTTTTCCCTAGCTTAGACTTATCGAAATCAAGCTCTTCTCTTCATATTCTAGTAGAAATGCCGAGGTCCTAGACCAAACGCGCACATGGCTGCCGATAGCAACGAGGTAGATGGTTCTAAAACGTCTGTTAAGTAGAGGTAGAGCTTCGTCTGTTCAATCACCAACCCAGTATGGATGGATTTGAACCATCTCTGTGTAGTCGAGCAAAAGTCATCTCTCTCGTGCAGCTTGAAACAATGACCCTCTCTTTCTAGACCCTGAAGACCGTTCCTTTGTTTAGCTGAACTTCTTGACAAAGGGTTGCAAGTGTAGTGAGAAGTTGATCAAGAAGCACTGGTTGGCACCAGAAATTTCTTAGGACATTTACCGCTTGGACCATCTATTGCCATGATATGACATGAATAGACCTTACTCTGAGCGCAGAATGAAAAACAAGACTGCTTAAGGTCTAAAATTAACGACTGGCTTATGGCGAGCAGACATATCACTAGAAGTTAGTCGAGGTTCAATATACCTTAAATTGAACGACGAGCATGTATATTAAGTAGTAAGTAGTAACAGTTCCCTCATGTCAAGTACGTAAGACACTGCTGCTTGTATAATTTATCATCATCTACAACTAGGTGGTTTCTGCAGTTGGCAGCAACATGGCAGCATTATCTCGAAAAGCAAGTAATTAAAATATGATTAAAAAACCGTACCAAAACCACACACATCACATCATAAGCTCCGCAAAACACCAAACCCCTCCTGTATCCAACTATACACCTTTTAAACTTTGCGATTCCGTGAATTCTATATTCCTTTCCCCCCTCCTGAGACAGGAGAGAACCTCTACTGCGCTATCAACACGCTGCCCTAAGCCATCAGGCCCGCTCGTGTTACGTCCCTCAAATCTATCAACCACTGCCAGTGTTGAGGAACCACAGTCCATAACAGGTTCGTCAACTTGTCCGCGGACGAGACTCTTTTTGGTAGAGAGAAGAGATATGTAGTATATAATAAATACGCGCAAAAGCCAAAACATCGGCCTACGGTAGCTCCCGCGGAGCCTTTAGATTTCAGCCGTGGATATCTCCTGAGCAAGACTCAAAGCTGTGGCCACTAGCCTACACGTTGCCGCTTAGTTCCTCGATCAAGAGCGCCATCTACCCGCAAATCGTTACGAGGAATCTCCTCCGTACCGGCGGGACTAGGAGTATTGGTGATACCTGCATGTGGAATTGTGTGTCCTGGGTGTAGTGGTGAATGATTCTGGTTATTGTGATCCGTATCAAGAGTAAAGTTGAAGTCATTGCCGTCACTGTTGAAATGATTGTCATTTAGAAACGCATTACTGTCAAAGTACTGGTCGAAATCTCCCGGCTGAGGATCAAAGTATTCGCCTTCACCTAGACCCGGAATTTGTCCGGAAGGGCTTAGCGGTTGAAGTAGGCTACTCAACTCGCTAATCTTGGCATCTTGCTCGCTCTGTAGACGCTGGAGCTGGTCTAGGTCGATTTGGTTTGTGTTGATCTCATTCAAAGAGGGTGGCGCCATAGGAGGACCCATGATAGGGGAGAGCGAAGGGGGAGGGTTAGATTCCATGGGTGGAGGTGAGACAGAGGCAGACGTGGGCATAGTGGGCATAGACGTGTGAGGATCTGACGTCGGTACCTGAGGAGGAACCGGCGTCGTAGAGACAGGGGTAGGGGTAGGGGTTGACCTGGTAGATGGGGCAGATGAGGACTGGCCAGCCATGAGATTGACCAATTTGCTCCGCTGAGCGTTGCTTAGAGCGTTGGGTGCGTTGGCGACGATTTCAGCCGCCTCGGGCAGATCCAAGCCTTGAGTGTTGGTCGCGTTGTGGTCGTTGATGATCTTCATCATCCGCTCATGAGGATTGTTCTCGAGCTCTTGACGGAGATTGGGAGAAGCTGTATCTGTCGGAGAACCATCAATGAGTTCTGTTACATGACCCATCTCGGGGTTGTGATGACCAACAGACTGGTACGAGCTGCCAGGCGTAGTTCTGGTAGGCGTAGTTCTGGTAGGCGTAGATGCTGATCGGACAGACTGGCTGCGAGTAGTCCCGTTGGGGATAGGTGGTAGCAGCCCCCGAGCCTTTTTATGAGGTGTGCCGTAAGACGTGGGATCCATCTGTTGGATAAAATCTCCCAGATCGACGACGCTTCCGTGCTGTGCTGATTGCTGGTTCTGGTTGGTGATCATGCTGGAGATGATATCGCTCACATTCTGCGAGTTGCCCTGATCCTCCAGCGTTTTCCGGAACACATTGGCAAGGAAATTCAGAATGGCATTGATCGAATTTTGGTGACGATCATGCTGGTTCTGAAACATGAGGGCTTGGTTGTACAGGTCGGTGTTGTTTCTCTGTAGTCGATTGATGGCACCGAGAATGAGCTTTTGCTGCTCCCGAACTTTGCCCAACTCTTCTCGTATGAGTGTCATTTCCTTCTTGGGCATGGGCTGAGATTCGCTAGCCGGCAGGGATCGAGGAGGTTGAGTAGTTGCTGTTCCCAGTCCCGAGCTCAGTACCTCCTCATTCCCGACGTCTTCCTCGCTGTCGTTGTCACCCTCAGTACCTTTAGCACCCTTCTTTGCCTTGCTACCACTCTTAGGCTTGTTGATAAGCCACAATAGGTTGGGGTGACCGCGCCGGAAATAAGGGTTGGAGTATTCGCTTGGGCTCTTGTTCTTGCGCTCACTAGCTCGCATAGAATTGTCGGACAAACCCACGCGTTTGTGAAAGCCGTACATGTTGAGCTGTCGAACAAAGGAGGCGTAGTTGTTGTGCTTGAATAATTCGGGGATCAACGTCTTGGCAAATTCGTCTTCATCCAGCACTATGAATGAGTCTCCCTTTTCCGACCACCGAATCAAGTCTTCGTTTTTGCGCTCTTCCAGGAAGCTTTTCGTAGTCAGCTTGTCTATTCACACTTTATACATCCAAGGGAACTCACCTGCTCAGCTTTTGCACAAACGGCGGGATCTGCTTGCGCTTTGCCTGCGCTTCCCTCTTAGCCTTCTGTGCCATCTCCTCCAGTACCTCGATATTATCTTGCTCGTTCAGGTTCTCGGAAGCGTTCTGCTGAAGCAGGGCATTTTCATCGCCAACGAAATTCCCCCAAGTATCAACAGATCCGTCAAAATTGTTCCTCGGGTTGGTTGGAACAAGCGCGCGATTCATCTGTCGCCGAGCAAGCGAGTTGGATGGAGTCGACACAGGCTGAGAATATTGCGGCTGAGTCGGGACCAGGCCAAAAGAGTTGCCAATGTGTGTATTCCCATCCATCGTTCCGCCCACGTCGTTCATGAAGCCCGAAGCATCGCCCATTCCATTCCAGCGCAACATCTGGTCCCCCGCCGCATTGCCCGAATTGTACTGCTGCTGCATCTGTTGCGGCATGGGCATCATGGGCGATGCTCCCGGCGCTGCTCGTTTCCTGGGATTGGGTGCAGACATGAAAATAGGGCTGACAAACTCTGCGCTTCCTAGGAAGCGGTCTGAGTGGATTGACGTGTATCGATGCCTAATCTCGTTGGGTAAGATTTCAAGGCTGCTGATTCCGACCGCCTTGGGGACAGTCTGCTTCGTCACCTAACTCGTAGTCGATGGTTCACGTGGTGTGTGGTCCAGCAGGCGAGCAACTCAAAAGAGTAAATGTAATTTTTATTAACACTTCTGCAATCGTGGAGGCGCAACGTCATTCGTGGTAAACGATAAAAAAATCGAGTTCTTGTTCGGTCGCGTCGCACGTTTGAAGGAGGGGATGCTAGGCGCGTATAATGTCAATAGCGAACAATGGCGTTATCGCGTCGAGTGTCGAAGGGAATAAAGAGTTGCGACGCTAAAAGAGGAATCGTTGGTTACGAGAGGCACAGCCTTGGAAATCCGATCGCGGAGGAGGGGCAATGGTGAGGACAAACACCAAAAGCAGCCACGCGTTGGCTCTTGCTTCGTGTACGGAGCTCACGCGGTGGTACCTCAAGGCGATGTGAAGTTGCGAAGCGCGTCTGGGCGATATCTGCAGATGGAAGAAAAAGGCTGCGAGGGGAGGCTGCGGTCTGTGGGCCTTGGTCTATATAGATCAAGGGCGGGCTGAGTCTGTAAGCGACATTCCCATTCTGAAGTACAGGAAAATGCGATACAGGGATCAAGAGTCTAAAGCAACAAGTGCCGACGTTGCATTCAAGTTGCTGATTGTTGGTGATGTTGATGTTGGAGTTGAACGATTGCGCTGCGATTATGGGGCTACCGGAGCAAATGCAGCGGGCGAATTTTGGCTGTCAAGGATTTGGGAGCCAATCAGAAGACGAACACGTGATGATAAGACAAGGCGATCTCGATCTGATTCAACGTCGGAACAGCCACGTCGTTTGAGCCTCTTGATGGCTTTCGGATGACTTGGTTTTTGTTTCACCTTTTTTCGTCAGATAATCGAATTTTTTGTAGCTTTCTTTTATTTTAATCACCAACTATGAATTGCGCCAATTTTTACCTTGGCTTCGAACTAAGAAAAATTCATCGTCATCGTGGGAGATGACATCGTCATGTGGAGACGGCAGATACGGCTTCTCATTGACAAGGTTAATACAATGTCACTCTTCTTCAGCGAACAACCACTGGCGTCATTCTCCCGTCTCTCGGGTCTAGACTTTGTCGATGGGGTTACGTGTGGTAAACCCGGACTTGACATTGCTTATTTGTGATGGGTATCGCAGACAGACCATTCCTAATATGGCTATAACTCCTACAGTCAATCCTTCGAGCTTCGGCATCTTGCGACCTTGACAAGGTCCTGGGGAGCTATCAAGCAGCTCTTCATTTCTCTTGTCTTCTATTTCGCGCCTCGCCCTGCAAGCGATGCTGCCTGAGCCATCTTAGCGTTCCTTGCTGCGTCTCGTGCCTGGTCCCATGCTCTCCCTGTGTTCCCTTGTCGTGCATCCCTTGCAGCCTTCTTCTCATCCTTAAGAGTTCGAGCTTTCTCGCGAGGATCAATGACCACAAGCTCTTCTTCTGCCTTTTTGCGGTTGCTCAAGTCCTTACCCAATTTGTCCGCTGCAAAACTCAAAGAATGCGACATCCAGCCTTCATCGTCGCTCTCATCCTTCTCCTGCTTGTCCCATGATGTGCAGCTTTGGCAGTTTGCGATAAAGTGCAGATCACACAACTCAGCTTCGTCATCCGGAGCTTGTGTTCCTCCCTCCTCACCAGTAGCTTTTTGGGTGGAGGGTTCATTCTCCTTCTCTGCAGGTGCCTTTTCCAGCCTCGACTGAAACGCCTTGAGCATGCGAAGGGTCTTAGCGTCTTCACTTGCTGAAGTGTTAGCGGTGCCTGGCCTTCGTTTGCGCCCCCGGATTGATGTTTCGGGGATCATAGATTCTAGCGCAGACTTCTTCTCCTTAACGGGTTCCTCTGTGTGAATGGTCCGCCGCATTGATGCCTTCAGAGCTGCCATTTCCTCGTTGGCTCGCTCTAGAGCTGTTTTCTTCGGAGCTTCCGGTTCAGGTGATTCGTACTCCATTTCCTTCTTCATAGGCGGGCTAGGTTTCCGTTGAATCTCCTTGGGCGACTCATCAGGACGAGTCTTGGAGTGATGACTGGGCTCATCTTGAACATCATCCGCAACTGGTGATCTCCTGCGTGGTGCTTCTTCTTTCTTGATCTTTGTCTTTGCTGGTTTCTTGGGTGCTTGCTCTTCCTCCTGGTCTTCCATGACGATTCTCGTATCAAACTTCTTCTTTTTGAGCACGGGCATATCCTCGTCACCTTCATCATCGCCAAAACTTAGTAGCTGTTTTCCACCCTTCCGTTTCTTCTTCTTGTCCTTTGTCGTTGTCGTTTTAGACGGTGCTCGAGCAGCAACTCGAGATCGCTTTTTTATGTCGTCGAAAGGGTTCACCAAGATCTCTATCCGCTCAATCTTGACTGGATACACTGGGCGCTCTGTCGCCTCGTCCACTTCGCCCTCTCCCATCTTCGCCAAATTGTAAATGGTGTCGCCGGCGATTCGTCCAAAAAGTGTATTCTTCCCATTGAGTTCCTCGGCCTTGTCAAGCGTAAAGAAGAATTGGCTGCCATTCGTATCCGGACGCGAATCGTTTGCTGAACCCAATAGACCCCGACGATTGAACTTGAGACGGGAATGGAACTCGTCCCTAAAGTTTATCCCTGTTGGTCCTGCATTCTTCCCTTGACGCTGGTCCATGGGCCAGGGGTCCAAGTCGCCGCTGAACGCGCCTCCATCGTAAATCGACTCTCCGCCGTTACCAGTGCCTGTAGGATCTCCACCTTGTAGAATGAAGCCAGGGACTAGTCGATGGAATATTGTGTTATCGTAGTAGCCATCGAGGGCTAGTTGTAAGAAGTTACGACATGTTAACGGTGTCTGCTTGGCGAAGAGCTCGACGGAGAGTTCGCCTCGAGTGGTGTGGATAATAACTGACGCAGTGGGCTGCGGCTCAAGATTATAAATTGCCGACATTGCGACTCCCCTGGGCTCTGATGATTGGGAACCGGATGGTTATTTGTTGGGTTACGCGCGCGTTGAGGAATGTCGAGCTTCGAAGAATAGCTTGGAACCAAGAAACTGGCAAGGTTTAAGTTGCATAACGGACCCATATGGCTTTATCGATAAACTTTTTTTCGAGCTGCTTATCGATAAGAACTGTGTACACTCACTTGTTTTCACCTACCCGCGACATGCTTGAAATGTTTAAGAGTCCGGAGATATGGAGGGCATATAATGTTTCCGCATTTATCATAGAGCTTACCTGCCTATTTAATTTTTCTCTGCCTTTTCTCATGCATTGTTAATTTGTCTAACTCAACTTACTTTCAAGATTGAGTGATATCTCTCGGCCATGTCTTCTCACAAGAAACGAAGGCTGGATGGTGTCGATGCGCCAAAGCGTGAGTTGAGTCTGGGAGCTATCTGGCTTCTCTACTCATCATTTAAATCATTATTAGACAATTACTAATATCGTATATCTAGCGATGAGTGCCATTAGTGCTCTTGCTGCTCGACGAAGAGAAGCTGCAGCCTCTCCTACGCCAGCTACACAGAACCTCCCAGAAACCGATGAGAAGCCTGTTATCAGTAATATCAATTACTTCAGTCCACTTAGAAAGAGTGACACTCAGGATAAATCTTCCTCGACTCCTAAGAAGAGTTCAGTCAAAGCTCACCGCCCACAACGTGGAACTGAATCACCCGCTGCTCATCCCAAAGCACCCGGGGTATCAAGGTAAATTACGCAGCATCTCTGGCTCCAACAAAGCTCATCAGACTTTCAGTGGTACTCCAGGCACAGTAACTCCTGATGCTACTATAAACCCCTCGAAAGTGGTACAATACTCATCATTTCGACTGTCTAAGCAAAATCACCGGGTCAAGGCCGGAGGTGTGGTGGAACTACGCTTATCAGACAGCGAGGTAGGTGTTGCATACTATTATATCAAGTTCAATAATTGATATCAGCAGCGTTTCCTCATCCTTGGGAGTTTCGGGGTGCGGATTATCCAAGGTCAAGCGACGCTGGCTGGTGCTACTCTGCATCCTTCAGAAACCATCGAATGGGTTCATGCCCCCCATTGTCATGCAGTTCCAGTATTTCGAAGTGCGGCAGAAACCAGGCTAGAACTTCATCCCGATAAAAATGAGCGAGGTTTACGCCAACTGGACCGTCTGTCGCCTCTGTTTAGGAAGATGTGGAATGAGCCATCTGAGGTAGATTCGGCAAAGACGACCTCCGCAGAAGCCACTTTCCAGATTGTAAGTCTCTTGTTTTTTTTTGTCTAGGATTCTTATTAATAAATGTTTAGATATATACTTCGGAAGATGCACCTAAGAAATGCATTATCCAGGATCTGGTTTCCCCGCCTGCTTGGAATAAGGAACTGGCCTCGCTGGTGAAGGCCAGTCGTAAAAGCCCTCCTCCATCAACATTAGTCTGCGGTCCCAAGTCATCTGGAAAGTCTACATTTTCGCGGTTGCTTCTGAATCGGCTTTTGACGGATCGGCCCCGAAGTCAGATTATGCATGGTGTTGTGATCCTCGACCTCGATCCAGGCCAGCCAGAGTATGCACCAGCAGGAACTTTGTCTCTTGTCAAGGTAACAAAGCCAAACTTGGGTACACCTTTCACGCATACTAGCCTTAACAAATCTACTTTCGATATCGTTCGCTGTCACGCAATGGCTGATGTGACACCCGCTTCGGACCCCAGCCTTTACTTAGCTTGCGCAGCCGACCTGTTCGAGACATATTCCAAGAAGCTTGCAGATGTACCTCTGATCATTAACACACCAGGTTGGATTCTAGGAACAGGCTTGGACCTGTTGCTGGCATTGATTGAGAGCATGAAACCAGCGGAAGTGCTATACTTGTCAGAAGAGGGGCCTTCGGAAACAGTCGACGCCTTGCGGACCGCAACGGAGACAAAGCTCACAGAATTACCATCTCAACAATCCGAGTTCACAACTAGGACGGCGGCACATCTCCGGGCCATGCAGATAATGTCCTACTTTCACCTTCAACAAGCGACGCCCAAAGCCTTGGAATTGCCTGATACGCCGCCGAGGTTAGAATGGAATGCGTCGCCCCTTTCTTCCAAGCCGCCATTACTTGTACAATACTCGTCATCAAAGCGCGGAATACTGGGTCTGATATCTTATTACTATCAATGCCCCCCAGAACTGTTGGCAGATGCAGTTAACGGGATGGTATTAGCGGCGGTTGAGATAGAAGATGTCAAAGCATTTTCTGAGTTGACGCAGGAGAAAAGATCAGCCGAAACCACCTCTGATCCCATGTCCCTCGATTCGGAAAACGACTGTAGACCTGAAGAGCTTGTATCGACGAGCCCAGAAGGCATTCCTTTTATACCCAACTACGATGATGCTGCATTGGATCCTTGTTACTCTCGAACTATTGGCCTGGTCCTTTTGCGAGGAATCGATACGAAGTCAAAGACTCTACAACTGATCACTCCTATTCCGCTGCAAGACTTTAAGGATATCAGGTCACAAGGCAGACATATCGTCCTGGTCCACGGTAAATTTGATACGCCGAACTGGGCGTATACAGAGGACTCTTACAACAACGAGAGAGCTGGGGCGGATGACAACGATGTCACACTTCAACTGATGGATGAGGACACAGAAGACGACCGATCCGATGTCGAGCCGGAGGAAGAGGTAGACAGAGTCAGCGATCTGACGGCAGTCCCCTGGATAGAAACCTTGAAGGGGAGCCAAAAACGACCAGTTGGGTCTCGAGTTTGGAGGGTTAGAAGGGATCTAGGGCGCAACAATACAGGAGACTAGATGAGCAGACTAGTCCGCAAAAGTGCAGCTGACAATAGATCGGCGATGGTCTTCAAGTTTGTTGCCACTAGCGACCGTTAGCCGTCAGCCGTCAGCCGTCAGCTTGAACATGGCGTCGGCAGTTGTGAATTTCCATGTGGCTACGTATCGGCATTGAAGGTGTTGACAGGCTTGTGGTTAGGATTAGGACAACAAGCCCGTTTGAGCCTTGGCATCAGAAGGAAAGAAATACGAATAAGCAGGAGCTGCAGGGCTGGGGGATACGTTAGATCGCGATGATGCGCGGGGATCATGGGAATCCCTGCCAACCTACTCTTACCAATGCAACCCTATGGTTTAGGCTTGTGAGAACGAAAAAGCCGACAGATCATGCAGTTTTGCGATGCGGCCCAACAAAGCGCATCATGAAGTCAGTACCTTTTTGGAGGAAACATGGTTAGATTAATGGACATACCATGATTTGGGCGCCATAGTTTAGTAGAACTTCTTTGAGTTCGTTAAAACTTACTCTGCAACCTTAACCAGCCAGCTGAGACCGTATTTAGACTTACTCCAGGGATCAGTGGCTGATGGTTACACGACAGCCACGGGAACTAGATAAAGTCAGGCCATCCCATGGGTTCTAGATCCCAAATTGGAGCATATGATGTTATTCGCGACGTTCCTAGCAGTTATCGCGCTGGTGACTATTGAGATGAGGCAGTTTGCATATCATTGCCAGCATCGCCTCGGCTTTATTGGTTGTAACCAATTCAGCTTGCACACACCTGAGCTCGATGTTACCTCTTCTTGGTGATGTGCTCTGTTACCAGCTCTTTTCTCTCATCTCTATGGATCCAAGTCTACACCGGCTTGCATAAGTTTCCTTGTCTGCCCCGCTCATGAGCTGACCCGATAAATATCGGGAATGGAGGGGTTTTTGTCGGGCATCTTGTTGGCAACTAGGAACTTTTTAAAATGATTGAAGGTTGTGATATAAGACGATATGGGGGACACGCTATGGGGCATGTAGTTCTTAAACTCTAGAAGCCCGCTTCTTCTCTTTCCGTTTCTGATTGATTGCTTGATTGCCTTATACACGAGGTAGAGCAAACTCTCGCCTCAGGTTAACCTTCCGCCCCTGCCAGAGGTGCCTGACTACTACCTACTTCTCTCTTACGTACCTTATCTCTTCCACTTATGCCCTTCATCCTCTTTACTCTACTCCCAAGGAAAAAAAACACACAATAGCGTGGATGATATTCCCTACCAAAAGCCCTTTCATGTCCCGAGCCGCGCGCGCCTTACCAATAAATATGGCCGTCTGCATGCGTCTCGAGAGAATCACAGGAGAGACGGAGGTTTCCGTGTACCCTTGTCTTGAGTTTGACGCCCAAAATCTACCTTGATTTGTCGCCTTTCACAGACACGACTGAATGCTCGAAACCATGGCGTCTACTAGATATGCAGCGGCCCAACGAGCTGCAACCGGGAGATGAGTCAAAACCGGACCCCTGACCTTGAACATACGATCCACGGATCTTTCGGGGGACCGGTGGGAGTCCCCGGAGCAACTACAATAGTTCGTTCAACGAATCCGCTATAGCACCAAGTGCTCTCATTGACCACCGCCGGCAGCCCAGCGACGAATCCTTACACAGCCGCTGCAACTTTAACATGTCGTTCGATTTTACGCCATGTTATGCGAGATTGCGGCACGGAAGCGTGCTGTGACGCATGTCAAATGTGCCGACGAGTTCGGATGAAGTGTGAGACGCTCGTGGTAAAGGCTTAGGGCAGCCGCTTGTTCGCATGAACTCAGCTCACCGCCTGGTTCTCTCCTCAGGCGCCACGTGCCATAGTGCAGCTTTAGGCCAGGCCTCTTGCAACGGCGCGCCGTTACTTGACATTAGCTCAAGTTTCGAGTCCAAACAGCACCCCTTGTTACTGCATGGAACCCTTCCACCACTGACGTTGGAACTCCGGACTTCACCAAGTCCGCAAGCTGGCCCAGTATCAACCCACTGAGCGATAACCCGGACCATTGGTGGATCAAACCGTTGGATCTACCTCATAACATCGAAACCTTCTCAGCGACGCGCATGTTGGTTGGGTGGGCCCGAAGAACAACTATGTGAGGGTAATATGATGATGTATGAAGAGGTTGATGTGATTATGGTGAGCTCACCTTACCAGAGCTATCAACATTTATTGACTTTTCAGCAACTGCTATAATAGGCTTTCTTGGTTTAGCGATCCTACTATTAATCACTAGCCGGCAAAGGATTCCTCCAACCAAACGGATGGGCAACCTTGCTCCAACCGCCCCAAAGCTGCAACAGCACAGACATACATACGGTTGAGCAAGACTACAGAGCAGATCAACAAGAAAGCAGACGATCATAGAGTCCAAATATGCCCAAGACAAGGATAGAACGCCCGCTGGCGTCGACTACGGGAGCGGCTCAACATGTGGTGATTCGTACGCTCAGGCCGGCCTGCGCCGGTCAGCGTGGCGGGGAACAGCGTCAACGAAGCTAAGAGAGGGGTACCAGGGACGAGGGTTGAAGATGTCGGGATTGAGAGACAACGGTGGATCTGTGCGACAAAACGACACAGCGGAATGGAGCTGAAGGTGATGGATGGATGGATGCATTTTGTGGGTGGTGTGGGTGAGGCAAGCGCTCTGCGTTTGATGCCTCACTCAGGGTCAGCCTCTGACACTGGTGGAGAATAAGAGGCTCAAATTGATCATCTCTACGGAACCGCACACAAAGTTGAGACTGTTCTGGCCCGGCCATTGCTCGATGGCGTAATGTTTGCTTGACGAACACGAACCAACGAGAAGAGGTTTCTGAGAGGCTTGGCTCAATGGCAACGCAACGCAACACCTGTTCGGATCAGATGATTAAGCTGCAGAACAACATTGGCGATGAGATGCATGCCGGAAACGGAGCATCGCAACTAACTGCCCAACATGGTTCATGGAAGCAGTCTCAGTTGATCGCCTCGCTTATCTCCGCTGGTCTCGTCCTGGGACCCATCGCATCGTATCGACCAACTGCCAGCAACTTGTCGGCACGAAATTAGCAATGGAACCCTCTTTTCTTCCTCCCGTGTGCCACCCACCACTTAGTCGATCTGCAGGCGGGCAAATGCATCTTAGCAGCAACGGTCAACCAGCATTTCCCCACCCGACATCAATTACCATGGTTGTTTGCCTTTTCGTCCCTACCTAGCTACTGCGGCCAGTCCCAGTCAACTACTACTTTGTTACGTTGACTTGTCATGTTGAGTGGCTGCCGGTCGTCCTTCTTGTGTCTGTCTTTCTTGCTAGATACTCTACATCCACTACCTACCTACATATCATTAGTTCTTCACACATATTCCACCCTCCCGGATCTGTTTCTGACACTCTCGAATCGACATAACCATTGATTGTTAGCTAGTTGGTTCTACCCTCTGCGCCATGAGTGGCGAGGCTCAAACAAGGGAACCTAGCTACAAATCCGCATGTACCGAATGTGCTCGCCGCAAGCAGAAAGTAAATGAAGCCCTCTCTTTCATATTCCTGATAGCCATCACTGGAACATTCGCCGACTTTTATTTATACCTTCGCTCCAGAATCTAACCATGTGCCCAGTGCAACCGTGAATGGCCTTGCAATGGATGTCAAAAACGCAAAGTGGCCGATAAATGTCGCTTCAAGGACATCGGCCAGTCTACTACCGAGAGAGCTGCTACGGATAGGCTCAGGAAGAATCGAACCAACAATAAAGCCAGCCCCAACTCTGTAGAATCCGAATCCGAGGACGCTGGTGTCAACGCTTTGAGCTACATGCCTTCTCACGTTCTTGGTCTAACGTCGGATTACAAGGTCTGTACGCCCTCTAGCCTATCGAGGCCACCGTACTCGATTCAACTGACATTGTGACTTTCAGTCCATTAAGAAGCCGTCACGAGAATTCTTCAAAGACCCCAAAACCTTTCCGCAGCTCGAGCGAGCTCTCCAGGTCATACCTCTCAGGCCTTACACTGGTGCGCACCGCTACGACCAATTATCAAACCTCTCCCTCTAACTGCGGCCTCAGACATACTCGTCCAGAACTTTCTCAATAATGTCAATTTCCACTACTACATCGTTTACCCGACTTCTTTTCTGGAGCAATACCAACAATGGTGGACTGCACGAGCCGAAAACCGTCCCCTGAGCGTCCAATGGACATGTCTTCTTCTTACAGTCTGCGCATGTGCTTCGAAATACACCGACCCTGACTTACAGAGAAAACTCGAAGTTGGTCTCGGTGATACAATTCAGCGTATAACTGAGCAGTATCACGAGACTGCTCGAGAACTGGGAGGCTCCATCCCGCTTGGCTACAACCACCTCATCAACGTCCAACAACTCCTGCATTCTTGTTACTGGTTCAAATCAGAAGCTCGCTTTGCCGAATGTTGGCATGTATTGAACACGGCCATCCGAGAAGCCCAGGAAATTTGTGTGTTTTTTTATCACTGGGCAGCGTTAGAGAACAGTCGACTAACCTACGTCGTAGCTATGCACCAGGAATCCAATGCTGATTTCTCGTCCGAGTTCGACCTGGAGATGCGAAGAAGAGTCTGGTGCATTCTGGATACTTGGGACTGGTAAGTGACGCCAGGTTATATACTCTGCTTTGCTGAGCATGGAACTTACCTTGTGAAGGCAAATTTCTACACTGCTAGGCAAGCCCATGATCATCGACCGAAGCGACTGCGACGTCAATCTTCCCAATCTTGGCCTAGAAGGATACCAATGTCCACCCTTGACACACATGAAGATGCAGTCTAGTCTGATCCGACAGATTTCTAGGAGATTTGGCCCTGCCAAGAGCATAGTGGCTCCTGCAGACGTTCAGGAATATCAGGGTATCATTGAGGCATGGATCCAGAACTTCCCAGCTCCTTTCGATGTCCACAATCCGGACAGGTCTTTGGACACGTCGTGTCCCTGGATTGTCTTGCATAGACATCTCATTCGCACCGTGGCGTTTTCTATGCTCCTTCTTCCCATTCGAGCATTTCTAACAAGACCTGGCTCTATTCGGTTTTCGGATACAGAGCTGCAGATCCGGAGTGACGGTGTCGACTATTGTCTGGAGTTCATGGTATCTTTGCGTGCCTTCTTCGACTACTTGTATCCTCGGGACGCCAAATTCCATTTTATCCTATTTCGAATATTCGACACGTCGACAGTTCTCTGCTCGGCGGTTCTCCATGATGAGCACCATACGCTCCCTCGGCGGGACGATGTTTTTAAGGCCATTGACGGAGCTCATGGTATGCTCCAAAGTCTGCGCATGTTGACAAAGTCAGCCAAGGCATCATATGCGATCCTCACACGCATCGTCCAGCGTCTTCCTCGGTCCTCGGCAATCCTCAACACGGCTAACAAAGGCCCTGTGGCTCAGATACCGCAGGCGCCAGAAGAATTGTCGCCGCAAGCCGTCTCGCCCGAGAGCGTTTCGTATCAGCAGAGTCCAGCAGCAGCAACAACTTACTCGCCATCTTATAGCACTCCTACAACTATCCCGACTACCGGAGTACCTTCTCCAATATATTCTTTGGCCGGCGTCCCTACTATGACCGGCGAATACGTTCCTGCTGGGGCATATGCGGCTCCTCCACCGTGCATGGAGTGGCAGCCGCAAGTATACATGCAAGACTCAGCAACCTTTGCGACCAACGAGCTCCCCCCACAGGATGCCGTCTTTGCCAACATCTCGGATGAGGAGCTTGGAGAATTGGCGAACCTCTGGAACTACCAGTCTCTCGACTTTAGCTTCATCGACCCCTGAATCTTCTGTTTATAACGAATGTGTCGTGAACTGGATGATCGATGTTGACAGCACTTTGCCGGAGTCGGATTGCAATCGAGTCACTCGCATATACGTGACACCCATAACGTGATTTTTGCTTTGGATGAAAGAAGAATCCAATGGGGCGACTTGACTACAAACAAGCAGGCAGATGTGCCTGTGATGAGAGGGGTTAAATGTAAGCAGCGGGCGCGTGTATTGTATTTATACATAATGATGACGGGCAACGCCACAAAATGAATGACGATAGCAGGAAGTTATGACGTCCGAGGAAAGCAAACGCTCACGCAGGCCGATAGAGGGGTTCAAAACCTGGAGAATGAGAGAATGTTATCAAAACAAGACAAGGAGGCGGATCTTCTATAAGCATCCAGTCATTTACTACAGTAGCACCACCTCGAGAAGTGAGACGTTGCATGCAGAGAATTGTGAAATTACGGATGAGAAGGGGCCTGTGTACCGTGACTATTATGTTTGGTATTGTTGCAGCTGTATCTATTGTCTTCATCACTCCCAGCCAGCCAATCTGATGTATGATTTCAAGATAATGCTAGCCATAAGAAAGTGTCGTCTCGGTCCATGACTATCCATTTCCCTCGCTACAACATTTCCAACCAAACATTTATGACGAGGTCAACCAAGGCGTCGCCTTGTGTAAGCAAAACCAATGAATGAATATTGCTGACAACCCAAGGGCCAACGAGAGGAGAATGGGCCTCAGGATGCTGCTGGGTAATTCCTGATTCTTGATGATGCATCCGACTTGGGGCTTAGGCTCGATTGTCCCAATGTGATTGGTTGGGCGACTGAGCGACAAGGCCACAATAAGTCAAGGGTAGATAAATCCTGAACCCCCTCATCTTTGTCCTTTTTCACCCATTTCCATCAATCAGTCGTAAATCTCTTTTCATCGTGAAGCTTTCATCATGAAGGTCCTTTGGCTGAATTCCATGCTGCTCCGTCCTTCTTCACTCGCAGCATGAGTAGACCCAGTTTCTGATGCGATACTGGGCAATGATATTCTCATGTCATTATTGCCGATGCGAATACAATATCTGCCTCAAGTCCAGCATCGAAAGAGATTGGCCATCACTTGTACCATTCTCTGCGATACCTTCATCACTTGGACCGATCATAACTCTTTGAGTCATGTATTCCCTTCTTCATTTCGAGCCCACAAAGCTCTAGCACCGCTCCATCCAAGAGAAAGCGGCCTGTTGGTGATTTGTGCCGTCTAGGAAGTATAGGAAAACAAGAGTAATGACGGAAAAATCCCATACACGAAAACAAAATGCCGCAAATGCGAAGAAAAAGAGACCACACAATAACAACAAGATAGCAGGAAGACGCGAGATTGAACTGACAAAAAGTCAAGCTCTCTCCGGCTGAACAAATAGGACAAAACTTTGAGACAAATGATTATATATACAGGGGAAAGGGCAGGGTATATGCTCCAACTAACCGATCACCTCTGATCAACAGAGAGAGTCTAGCTGTACTGCACTTGCAGTAACATCAGCTGGCGACATGTCTATCAACTTCGCTGGACATCAGCTTGTGCCGCGCAGGAACGCTCAAGATGGTTCTAGCAAACCGGGCCATATTAACGCCGCCAAGATGCCTCTGGCTCATGCTTTTCAAGTGCAATCTTATACAACCGAGGGAAAGAACAAAACGAGATTCGGACAACCTACCATGCGAGATGATGTCGAAGAAGGGTGTTGACTGTCCCCAACGAAGTCGGTCATTGTTCTTCTACTGTTTCAGAACAGTAGAAGATAGATGGTCGGTATGGAATTGGTTCAACGAACGAGGACTCGACAATCACCAGAACTGCGAACCGACTCCCAAAAAGGACGACGGGGTGGTAACGGGGCGATTAGCGGGCATCTGGTAGGCGGCCATGGCGGTTTCTAGGTCTGCGAGGTTCTCGTCATGACTACGACCGTCACCACCTTCTTGAATATTGACACCTCGAGTTTGAATGCTAGCAATGACATTATCGCATGCGTATGCAGCCGCACGGTTATGCGACATAGCCTGGGGCTCCGCTGGGCGAGTTTCTGTCGAGATGCTATCAGCGACGCAAATGTTAGCAATGTGCACAGTTATCCGAACGACGAAAGCCGAAAGTCCTCGGTGAACGAGGCAACATACCCCACGGCCGAGCCCTGTTGAGGGGCGATAGAGGACATGTTCAGGGTAGTATACAGGACGACGGTTCAGAATCGTGGGTGCGGAGTCGGATAATGATGGTAATGGCGGCGGCGGCGGTGGACGATCGCCAGCGAAATCGACGAGCGAAACGAACCCCAGCGAACGATTGGCAAGAGGAATAATGCTGGAGAGATTGGAGAATCTGATGTGATTCTAGTGGCATGGAGCTGAGGACGGACGGAGCACGACAGAGACTTGTGTCTGTCTGCGCGGAGAGAAGGAGGAAGAGACAGAGGGAACAGGAGGAGCGACGATCGCAAGTAGTCTTGAGCAGTTGCGACCCAGGGCCACCTAGTACAGGTATGTGGTAATATAAGTATATAGAAGGAAGAAGCAAATAGCGACGGTAAGTTGAGAGTAGAATGGAAGGGAAGGTAAGGAGGTTTATAAGGAAAGAAGATCGGGTAACAGACGGTAGACAAGGTAGGTAAGGTGAAGTAAGGTAGGTGAAGGAGGCGGGCAGTTGGTAGGTAAAATAGGTCCAGTAGGTCCAGGTACGTAGGTAAGTGGGTAGGTAGGTGACGACGGGAAGGAAGGAAATCGTGGAGTGACGTGCCTACCTAGGTAGTACTTTTTACCTTAGCTTACCTTCCATTGTGGTGACGGTACTCTTCAAGTCAAGTCCCGACCCGGGCTTACCTGTCATTGGCCTCTTTCCAAGGCACTATGCCATTCTGATCTTGACTCTGTCGTTCTTTGCGCGAGGAAGTAACGCGACTGCCTGTACCTGACCAAGTGGAGGTGGGAGGGAGGGATGGCAGTTCAAGTCCCTCTTTCCCATACCTATCCTCTCCACTCCACTTGGGCGGGCGGGACGAGAAGTTGGGGCTGCCCCAAAAGATGAAAATCTAACGCTGCCCCGCAGTAACTATCGTCCCTATTTTGGTCATGATCATTCATCCATTCTTCGACACCTTAAATCTCAACACCTCCATTAATGACCAGATACCAAAAAGGCTCTGTCCTACCAGTGTCTACATATACCCGGACAAAGCGTCTGCTGGCTCCTGCGAGGACCAATTAGCTCGCTATGCAGTTCGCATTTGTGGTAATGTGTTGCTGATCGGCCAGCTTGACGAATCTTATACCGTGACGATAGCGACAGGGGAACTTTTTGGTTCCTGGAATACTCAAATGCGGAAGCCCTGGATTGTTTGGGTGACACTTTGCGGAGCTCGATGAGGAAAGGAAGAAGCGACGATTGACTGCATAAAGGGTCGGAGACATAGCCTCAGCTGAACATAGGGTGGATTCTCTGCACTTTTTACAACCCCCCGCCTACAGCATCATGGACAAAACGTCAACCGACACTGCAGAGTCTTTAGCAATTGGGATGCTAAGAGATCCACCGCAACGATAAACGAGACTGGTCTAGTGGGCCGTTACTCGGGCTTTTCTTGTTATGGTTTGGCGGCTGCCTGTCACTGGTTCGCGAACCATTTAGAGATCGGCCGGGCGTTTAGTATCAACCCTGTCTTGGACGTTAGTCTACAGGGCTGATTTATGCTCCGCTTTGTACTGATTCAAATGTTCAGTTATGGTGTACCTAGCCTATCTACAGCCTTCCCACGCCGAAAAAGAAACAATTCATTGTGAAGCCAATCAGAAACTTCGTCTTTAGGCGCTCAGGGCCCTACTGATCACATGCCTTACCTCACCAGAGCCGTTTAGAAGTGGTTAAAACGCAGTTTTACGCAAAGGCTGACGAGGTTCGCTTTCATTTGACCAATGAACCACCCCAATCCCCACTGATAAAAACTGACCAGATTACAAGGGTCAGTCCAATGGCCCCAACGTCACTGTCGAGGCCTGCTACACTGTTTGCTTTTCGCCGAGGGGAGCGTCCGGGGAAGACGGATGTACTCGACCGAGATGCATGAGTGTCGTGTCTTGGTGACAGGTGAATCGACTGGAGGGGGCATGCATGAGCGACGGCAAAAAGCAAAGAGAAGAGAGAAGGCAAGAAAAAGAAAGAAGCCAAACAAAGGAACGAAGACAGCGTTGACCGGAACATGGAAGATGCTTCCGGCGCTTAGAGTGAGAAAGCACTGATCAACATCAGATCTGCTGTACCAATCTCTGCGGCTCATACACCTTGGCCCGAGAACTCGGTGCACCTGTCGAGAAATTCAGTGGCATCCATACCCGCAGTACCGGATCCCTCCCGCGGGCTTCTGGTGGGGTTCCATACAGTATCATGACTGCATGGATGCTTCACCTTCAAGGACGGGCGTCACTTGGGTTGTCCATCAGCTCTACGGGTGACACAGCTACGTGCTGTTTTAGTGGCACATAGAGCCAGGGAACAGCTTATGAACCATGCTGGGCAGATAAATCCCCACAAGATACCTCAAGCCTGGACCCCAAAAGAGGCACAAGGATCGCTACGGCATCACCGCCCTGTGAACTGAGCTCTAGCACAGGGCAGTCAGTCCGCTGTCGATAGAGCCTCTTTTGCGACGCTAGTGGGTACCAAATTGGGTTGAGAGCGCAGCTACGTGCAGTCGCCAGCGCAAATTGACGCTTCACACAATAGCGAGAAAATAAAGGTGGAGGGATAACAAAATCGAGGACAGACAGGGGTGTCGATGAGCTGCTGCGGGGAGCATCTCCCTGGGCCGACAGCGCCACGGATTTGTGTCTGGTCGTTCTGTGTTCTGTTCTAAAGAAGGGCCGTGGCTGTGCTCCAGCTCCAGGGCTTAGGATTGGATCATCCGTGTCAGAATCTTGCTGAGACCGCTCTGAATATTTAGGATTCTTCCATTTCCAGAAGCAGGGGTGCTCGCCCTATGAGCATGGGTGACGGGCGTACCAAGGCTTGGGGATGGCTTCCGGTGGCTTCCCATATGTATGTGGCCAGCTCGGAGAAAAAACACTGAAACCTGCTGCGTCCAAGACATACTCAGGTGCACGTTCCGTTCTGCCAAAAAGGTGTTTGTACGGCAAGCCTCATTTTTCTAAACGGCCCTGTCATGGTTCAGCTTACAAACCCTGGGTAGTGATTTGCATGTGGCAGGGCACATTCCACGTCTCGGACTCAATATAACGTTCGCTTAATGGTGACCAATAGTCAAGTCAGATGAGATGGTAAAAAGGGGAGCTCTGAAGGGAGACGGTCGGCCATCGTGGTGAGCGAGCGGTGTGAACAAGATCTTGGGCCAAAGATGGTTCGCATTATGGCGATCTTGACCTGTTCACGCAGGTCTTGCGTTTCCGCTGAAGTCCTAGTGGAGACTCACAGATTGGGAAACAAAAAATTTGCAGCTCGAGTATTTAGCGTAGTCCTTAATCAAGGACTGCGAGTGGATGCTTCCGCCGTCATATTCCTTTTCGCCTTGAATCCCTGTGTTCATTGAACGACGGCAGCCAGGGACATGGAAGGTACATGCGCGTACCGACAACTTGAACCGCATAGATTGATGCATCTCAATGCAATCACCCAATTTCCAATGCCTGGAGAGGCGGGGTGCAGGTGCAGGTGCAGGTGCAGACATATCCGTATTGTTGGGTTGATAAATTAAGTCACCAATTTGTGTAACCTCAGTACCCATTTCCATACATGGCCTCCACGTACATTCATGTAAAAGCCACCACTAAACGGTTCTAAATCTCATAGTTAGAAGCTTTGACTCTTCTAAATACGGCCATCTCTCTACCTGGCTCGCCAATGTTAGCAGCCCAGATCGAATTTGAGGCCACCCACCCCCACCGGTATAGAGACACTAAATATCATCCCGAGTCAACACGGAGAATACCACACGAAGAAGAGAAACGTCGCACACGATAAGATGCTTGGCGTCATCACACTGAAACAGCCGGGACTAACGCTGCGCACGCCAGGGGAAGGGCTGTGCGCATGGCATTGCCGTGTCCTTCTGTTAATGACTTGACTACTAATGATAAACATTCATGGAATACATCCACCTTGCTGGGCCAAGGCTCCCCTGCCACCAAGTTCGTGTAAGTTACCCGTACAGCAACACAGAAATGAACAGGCCAGGTCATGGCAGCAAATATTTATATTGTGTTCTGAAATTACTACATGTGGTCGCATCATTGGAAGCCCAATACAATTGAATCCCAAATCAAAGTAATAAAGAAGCAAGGAATTGGTATAAACACCAGGGGTATCATAAACTAAAAAGTTCTAGCGAACGTTTGTCGATCGGCTAGCGTCAAGGCCGGAGCCTAATTGAATTAGCGTTGGTCCGCTATCAGCCGGGTCCGGGTGTCTACCGAAGAACTGGGCCCCGATCCCCGCGAGACCGTTTCCGTGGTGGAGCTGTTGACCACCGACTGGCCCGGGGGCGAGGCCGTTCCAACTCGCATTGTCCGGCACATGGCTTCCGGGGGCGTAAGCGGGGTCTTGAAGTCGTGAGGAGACGGGGGCATGCGGCTCGCTTAGAAAGCCTTGTATGTTGTGTGAATTGGCCGTGGCTTGACTTTATAATTATTGCGTTAGGTCCAGTGAACTTAGGCATAAGATAGATATACGACATACACATTGACGTTGACGTTGACGTTGACGTTGACAGTGCTGGACCGTGTGGATCCTTGGGTAGCTCCTGTCGATGAGTTTGTCATGGTCACTTCTGAGAGTGACAGAAGCAGTATGGCAATGGAGAAAACGAGGGAAGATCAGCTTTGTAAAGTTATGAGATGTTAAAGCAGGATTGTGATGATATATTCTCAAGAAAGCAATGTCGGCCTTAGAGGGATAGCTACATTTGGATTGATAGGATGAAGTGAACTAAACTGAATCAGAAGTGGCCATCGACTTTTTATAACCTAAGTTGCGATGTCCTGACATAGTAGACAGCCATCAACAAATCATTGAGACGGCCTGCATTTTGTCCAACTGGAGCCTAGAGCCTAGTACCTGGTAAAAGGGTGACTTCTGTCTAGGAACAGGTTCAACGTGCTGCTCAGTGTGACGGACTACCAAGTTGACGTCCAGGGGTATGATTCCTCACGTGTGCGACCAAATTCAAGAGGTATAGATATAACTGTTGCAGCGAGGCGTTTATCGAGGGTTGACCACCTAAGAGTGTCAACACCAAGGGATATCCACCGCGTAAGCCTGAATTCAGCTTATCTTGTTGGTCATCGACCAGTTTCATGCCCTGCACTCATCCACTTAAAGACATGTCAACGCAGCTGCCAAGGCTCGTGACCTTTCAGGTGCCTGGATGCCGGGAATTAAACCTGGGGATGGCGTTGAGCCACATTCACATCCTAGTTGGGGGCTGGATATGTAGCCCCCAACTGATCAAAGCCTTGTGTGATGTCTCTAACACGGCAGACAGACGTGCATCAAGAGATTGGGTATGACGGTGGTTGCAGTAAATACCTACCGAGTATAGTTAGGTGGCCCAACAGGCGAGATCCGAGTTTGCTAGGTTCAGAGTTACGTCGAATGCCCCAAATTTGCTGAACCTGGGACCCGATCAGCGTTAACCAGGGGTTGTCTGGTAATAGCAAGGCTATAGGTAGGGTGAGTTTGGAGAGAGCGGGGAAAGGTGAGGGATACCTCAATAACCCAGGTATGTGAGATAGTTTGTACCACATTAGATGTCATCCTTGGAGAAACCAGATATAGGTGGTGTGACAGTTACCACATTGCTCCAATTGGTCATTGAGACGGTTATAAAGGGAGAGATTGCGGTAGGCAAGGTCAATAATGCAGAGGTGTGACATCTCAGACAAGGTGAATGGATGATGGAAGGCTTCGAGAAGGTCTTGGCCAATTTCCAAGTCATCATCTCAGTCCCTGCCCTACTTGGCCAAGTGCCATGATGGTGACCTAGGATCTATCCCTACAGGGCCAAAAGGAATGCGGTGGCAGATACGTCGTCTTACACGAAGGGGAAACGACCAATCCCGGAAACGCAGCCGCTGATCCCAGTGAGACAGGCACAAGGATCATCATCCTGCATGGAAGCTTTCTAGAAGGGCACCTGGACACGTATGTACAGTACACACTGTAAGAGGAACCCTTCTAGAAGAATGCTGACATGCAGACACACCTGACCCTCTTCTGCACCTCTACGTCAACGCCTACGTCCAACCGAGTCTGACGTTGATAGATAACGCAAACAACCTGCTTGGGTGACCTAGTCTAGTCTCTACCTGCAATAACGCACTGATCACGTAGAGCCCAGCAGTAATGAAGCTACTACTGCACTTTGGCAGGGCGATAGGCGTTCGTCACGTAGACCCGCCACATCCAAGCCCCAGTCTGTGCTGCATATCTGTGACAATAATTGCTGCATGCGCATTACATTACTCTGACTGGCTTATCGTCCCCCCTGCATTGTTCTATCAGCTAAGCCGATTTGTTCTTTATGCCCTCTGTCAGATGAACCAAGAGGCTTTGAAGTTTGTGTCACGTTCTAGAAGCGATAAGGAAGCTTTCGTCACCTGCCACGGCATTGAGGCTGCGTCATTGTATTCGTTTGCCTCCATCTTGAGTGATTCAACTTCTAATCTGCCTTGTCATACCCTAGCCCAACACAGAGAAAGCCTTAGGGCTGGTGATTACGAGTTTCTGCTTTTGTTTAGCTCTTCATCTGAGCTCGGCTGCTGTTCCGAAGGTGTGTAGCTTGAAGCCTGCCAGCAACTAAGCTGCATACCTCAGGCTGGATTCCTGTCCTTTGCATATTCTGACAGTTTTCTCTTACGTACATTGATAATTTAGTGATAAGATGAACTTACAATATCCATGACCTCTTTCAAGATAGCAGATGATCCGTTTTACCCCACGTCTCGGCCAAGAATACTATGCAGAAGCCACTTCAATGCTTCCCTCCCTACTCCATGTCTCAGCTTACCTGCATCTGCTTGGCTTTCTAACATCGTGGCGCATTAAACAACTATCAACCCGTAGCTCAAACCCTTATCTTGCGGGGTTTGGCGCGGATTGTTTGTTGTTCACCGGTGAGAGCATCGATGTGAATGCGACCGCCCGGTTCAAGTTGGTCTAAGCAGATGACCGCGCCGCTTACTAAATGACTCGAGTGCTTCGGTGTGTATCGCAATGAATGCAAGGCGACTTCGCTGGCAATGGAGCAATGGTATAATGCCTTGTCACTGAGGGAGATGGTGCGGCTCTGTAAGGCAGCTTGATCGAGCCAACTAGAGGCCGCGTGGACATCCAACAGTTAGACTTCGCATGAGTGACATCTGCAACTCATCTGGTTAACACCAAACTTGCTGAGAAAGCCAGTCCGCTACTGCTTATAGTTCAAATCCTCAGCTATGGTGAAGCTACGGGTTAGTCTTGCGCTCCCCACAGTTAATCTTATGGGTAGTACTCCCATGGCCATGTTTCTGTATATGCAGGACAGGCAAGGACAGAGACATGGTACTAGGATATCGCTGAGGTACCATCTATCGCTACTGTATGTCTCAATAAGGCGAAATGCCTGTATGCGACCGCCTCTACTGGTGCAGTGAGCGTGTTTGTGGTGTACTGCTTGCCCAAGATACGAAGTCATTTTAGACTAGCATTGACTCAAATCCAGACAAAATGTCCTGCAAATTGCTCTATATCTTAGTTATATGTGACTGAGTTACTTTGTGTCAGGTCTTTCATTCATCAAGTTTCAACGCCTTGCTTTTATACTGCTGAGGAACACTATCCGCCGAAGAACGCTATTCTCAGTTCAATGCATTGAGATATTATAATGTCCAGAAATAGCCGTTTATATCAACGGCCATACTAAGTATGAAGCGGTATCGCGTGCTTGGGTACAGATAAATCAGGAAGCTATGTGTTGATGTAGCTTACCGGGTCGTCAAGACCACGGCCGACACTTCGTATATGGACACTCGGCCGGCTCTGACATACACTTTGTTGATTAAGAATGCTTCTCTAGGAGTTTGATTGGTCTCATCACAGAGAAAACGTTATATTTGGGTACAGTCTCGATGATGTGTCCGGCTTGACCTCAGTGACATCAATATCTCAATCCAACTGGCAGTTTCATAAATTCAATATCCCCTATCAAGATGCAAACCAGTATTGTTTTGCTTCCTATTGAAGTATGTATAGCTGTTAGACAAAATGAACAAAATCATATCAAGATATTTCCCTTGCGCAGTTACACAGACATAACGGCAGAGCCAGAGGTGCTTCTGAACACCATATAGAAAGCGAAAGAATCTAAGATGGCAAATGCCTTAAAAAAACACATTTTATTAGCTAGATATTATACTATTCTGTTAGTGAAAGGTATAGTATAATTTGATCAAGTAAAATTACCCTTGATCTAGTATTCATGGCAGCTCCTTGCACTGACCTGTATGTCTCTCTTCTGACTGTCTAGCAACTGCAGTAACTCTGTTTATACATGCAGTCAAGTTATGTGGGACTGAGAGGGTCATAATAAGTTTACATGCTCGATGTTTTGCTTATCCAACAACGTACAAAATCTTCAAGAATTTCAATCAACCTTTATGATTCAGTATACCCGTAGTTTGCCTGGACTACGTGAATGATTTTCACATGATTCTCTAATCAGGGACTGAAGACATTTTTTCATAAGGAGTAGCTACGCAGACAGATATTACTTCTAAAGAGTAAAAGGGTGAAAGATAAATACCTTGTTCCTTTAACCTATATTTCTATTCGATAACATTTCATACAAAACTGCCCGTGATATACTCAAACACATATTCTTCTCAAAAGACGATACGCCTGTTTCTGTTGATAGCCCTTTCTTTGGCTTTGATATTCAGTTGACACCCGCAAGTGGGTGCTTCTGTCGTAGACATGGAGAGTGCCTGTTTACCTCTCAAATTTGCGGGTGATCTGGATGTGCCGTCCGCATATGTCGGTCAAAGTTGTCCTTCCGTGAGTACACATGGCCGGACATGGCCTTGCGGCATCCTTCTACCTTGCATTGGTAGCCCTCGCCTTTGCGGTGTGTCCGCATGTGCCTGGTCAGGTCTTTCTGGGTAGCAAAGGCCTTGTCACAGCCGGAGAAGAGACATGAGAAGTACTTGATGTGGTACTTTTGGTGCTTTCTGTTTCAATAGTTAGTTGTCAAGTTGTGAAGTTCCTGGGACAAGATAACTTACGCAAGATCAGATGGACGTCGAAACGCTTTGCCGCACTGACACCGGTTTTGGTCACCGCTCTCGGGGCTCATCCATCCGTACGAGTCGTCTTGTAAGTTGGGCGGACTCGAAGTGGCCACCGAAGAAGAGGATGGTGGTGCGCCACCGTGTTCCTGAGCCTGCCACATGTGTTCTGATTGCTGAGACTCAGAGTACTCTCCTAGTCTGTAGGGATAGTTTGAGGTTGAGCTCGAGCTTGATTGGCCGGGGTAGTAGTTCCCGGGGGCGTGGTAGCGAGGATCTGACGGTGTCGACTCCTGGTAGTAGCTGCTGGCCCAAGCTTGGTAGCGAGAGTCAGAGTCAGAGTCAGAGTGGCGAAGTTGGTCCGCGGATATATGTCCGTGGTTGTGGTTGTAAAAGGTCATGTCGGAGAATGACTTGGAGGGGATTGTGGATGGTAGTGGTAGCAGTGCTGTGTCGATCTGCTCTCGGTATCCATAAGAGGGTAGACAGAAGCAATTAAATTCGCCTCTTTGGATGCCCAGCCCAAGCCTCGACTATGAAATTGGGCCGGGAGGAAACTATCTCATCGTCAAGACTCTGCAGCAGCAGCAGCCTTCGACAGGGCTCTGGAATCTAAGCAAGCCAGCATGATGCTCTGCAGGGGTCGAGTGCAGAAGCATCGGGACCCAGTCGCCCTAAAAGACGGGCCGTCAAATCGGCCTGCTTATGGTGGAGGACAGATCCTGTAGGCTGTAGGCCAAACAAGTGACATGAGGCTTCTGAGGGGCCCACGTCAGAGGGTCCCCCCAAGTTGGGTGGGAGTTGAGGAGGGGCGGCTAGCTGCAAGTGATGCCCAACCCAACGCTACCTACGCAGATACGACACGTCGTCTCAGAGGGCCAATTGCCTACCCAACCGTCACCTGCGGCCAATGATAAAAGGTAAGCCTCGCTTCCTCGGAAGCTGAGCTCGAGTTGCATCGACGCCGAGTTCCATTGAACCTTGGGCTGGCTACTGGCGACTGGGCATCGATGGTGACAAGTGTGTGGGTTGGGAGATGGACATGACCGTATATGCATCATTATTCCGCCTTGATACTAGCAGCTCAGTCCACGTGGACCCCTTTTACATGGGTGCCATTTCGTAATCGATAATCATTCCTGCGGCTCAGTTGTCAACGTCAGACAACGCAGCACAGCACGACCCTTGACCTTTTAGCCCTGTAACGCCATCGAGCGTTGACAGTTTGCTTCTTCGGCTAAAGTTATGGGTACCTATCCTGTCGATCATGTTCGGTAATCAGTCACTTGTTAGCAAAATTCAGTGACGTAGGGCTCGGCACATGTCACTCAGACGCCAGCTTTAATCCTCGGACACGTGGAGATGCTTTTACATACTAGCGATTCCAAAACTGCATATCAAACAACACATAAGGACTATTCTAAACCAATGATTTGGTTTTGAATTGGTTTCGTCTTCTACAATGGCATTTGATATTGTAAAAATCCAACTTGACGTGAGCTCATCAAAGTAATCATTTAGCAAAAATCAAGTTTCGGATTCCATATATGCGTATCATTCAAATGCCTAAACATAAGAATATCAGATGACTCAATCTGCAACACTGTCTCGGTGGTTATCAGTTAGATTTCATATCAAGACCAGGGCTGCCTGTCCAAGCCAAGATACGTGTTCCTACCAACTGGTAGGTACTATCAAGAGGATCTATCCGCTCGCACTATATGTAGGTGGTTACTCATAGCGGAAGGGCTGAAGATATAGCTTGGCGCTAGGGAACTACCGACAAAATATCTCCGGTTAGAAGTATTTATGGGCAACAGATATAGAACGGCTTGCATATATCTGCTAACTCTTTGACACGTCTTCATAACAAGAGGTTTATGAGTGGTTGGATCTTGCTCAACTCCAAAACATGAACGAAACCTCTTCAGTTTGTAGCCTTGCTATTCGGATACTAAACCAAAGTATATGTTTGACTTTCGAGACAAAACAGCATATAGGTGGACATATAAAAAGATAACAAAGAGCACCGTGATCGTTACAGGAAAGCATAGAGAATACATGACAAGACTGAGGATAGATATATAGTTTGATATTCGAATTCATTCGATTTAACTTCTAATAAATTACTCCTTTTCTTGAATCATACTTAGAGTGATAAGTTCATGTCCTTAGTATTCGGGTGGCTTGATGTACCATTTTTCTCGTGACTGAGTTAGGTTCACATGTTGTTCGATGGTTTGAGGCTGTGCAGGCTTGGCCGTGGGTCGACTTAATACGCGTACGTGTGGATGCTCTGATGAGTCGATTCGATTTAAGAGCTGCTATCTCAAGAGGTTTCTGGATATTTAATGAGGAACAGTATAAAACCCATGGTATTTTTCAATCAAATGAATTTACATAGCAATGCAAACTTCAAAATGCCAAAGTATCGGGTAGTAAAACTACTTACTCCGCACTGTAATCCGGGATGACGTTGCCGCTGCCAAGGGTCTTGGGGTCTTGGGGTCTTGGAAAGGGAAGCTACGCTACGGAGCTCGCGGGCAGTTTGAAACCCCACCAAAATGTCCCTTATTCTTCTTCTTGGTCTTCTTTCTTCTCTTCTTCTTCCCTCCAAAACAATACAAGAGCTTTGAGCTCTGTGACGAATCAACACCAAATCCCTCCCGATCCTTATCGCTATCGCTATTGCTATTGCTATCGCAGTCGTCACCGGCGACGTCAACATCAAGATGGCGGCTTTCCTGCGCAGCAAGCAGACGGGTATGCAAAACGACCTATCAGCGAGCCTCAGACCCGAACTCTTCATGCCCGACGATCAGGCTCGCTATGGCATCAACTCTCAAATCAGGTATCACTTCGCCCGCCCAACCTCCGTCTTGACCCAACTCGACCCAGCTGACCCTCCCTTCTCCGCCGCAGCTGCTACACATACGATCCCGTCCAATCCCTTCTAGCTATCGGAACGAGTGAAAGCAAGTTTGGCCCCGGTAAGATCTACATCTTTGGACAGCGACGTGTGCACAAGATACTCGAGCCGCCCCGAAGCACATCCTTCCAGATCATACAATTCTCGGCCAACCGACTCGTCACCGTCGACGCAAAGAACGAGTTGGGAGTATGGGACATCGACACCGGCGAGCGCATCGCCGCAATGGTCGTAGCCGGCCAGGTCGTTTCTTTGGTCACGGATCCCATGCTTGACTGGGCTTTCATCGGTCTGTACAATGGCGATGTCATGGCTTTTGATCTGGACAGAGGGAACCTGGCTCGTTCCTTCAGGTTGCCTAATTTCTGGAAGGAAAAGAACCCCGGCGCCGCAGCCTCCTACCTCGTAACCATGTCGCTTCATCCGAGAGATGTTGGGAAACTCCTCTTAGGTTACACACACGGTGCTGTCGTCTACTCATTCAAACAAGCCAAACCAGTCAACTACTACGAATATGTAGTACCGTCAGGCGCCCCAGGAGGAAATGGCGTAGCCGTCGACACTGTTCGAAAGCCCAGACTTACGCATGCGTTATGGCACCCATCTGGCACATTCATCTTGACTGCTCACGATGATGGCAGCTTAGTCTTTTGGGATCCAAAGGCCGAGAAGATTGTCTTGGCGAGAACACTGACAGAGTTCAACGTCGACCAAGTCGCGCCCGAAACACCCATGCCCGTTCTACCCGATCCCATCACCAAGATCGCTTGGTGCTGCAAGGAGAATTGTGACGACAGTGGCCTGCTGATTGCAGGCGGGCAGCTCCCTGATGTATCGCCCAAGGGCTTGACATTCATTGATCTGGGACAGACTCCGGTTTATGCGACCTCGTCATGGCAGGTATTAGCAAACTACTGCCGCGGAAAGCGACAGACTGATCTTGCACTTCCTGCTGGTGCCCAGGCGATCAATTTCCTTCTCTTTCCTCGATTTTCTCCTCACTTTGGTGGTGCACAGGATCCGATCGCTGTCATGGTCCTTCTCTCGTCTGGGGAACTCATCACCTTGACTTTTCCCTCTGGCTATCCAATCAGCCCTACCAACCAACTTCATCCATCTGTCTCCTTTGTTCATCCCTTTGTGACCAAGGTCAACGTATCGCCCCTAGAGCGGCCCCGATGGCTATCAATGTTTGAAAAGCGCAACCAGGGAGAACCACTACTCAAAGGAGGCGCCGAGGCACCGCGGCCACGAAAGAGATTTGAAGAACGAACCATCATTCAAGCCGCCCACGCCGACAGTACTATCAGGATATGGGACTCTGGCCACGCCGACGAGATCGAGAACGGAACGCAGCTACAAGTCGACGTCGCACGAGCATTGGACCGATACGACGATGTCGAAATTACGTGCATGAGTATGGCAACGAACACTGGCGAATTTGTCGTAGGAACAAGGACAGGTGAAGCCATTGTATACCGCTGGGGCCAGAATCGCTTCTACGGCAAAGACCGGCCGCCACATCTTGACCCAAACCCCAAGGGTCTCACCGACATCAGTTCGAGGGCAGAGCCAGGCTTAAAGGAGGGGCTACAGCCGTTTGTCCTTTACGAAATGATGCAGGGCCCTATCACAGCGGTGCAAGTATCCAATGTCGGCTTTGTAGCTGTCGGGTCCGAGCTTGGATTCCTTACATTGATTGATCTTCGAGGGCCTGCCATCTTCTTCCAAGCACCTATGACCGACTTCGCCAAGCAGGACAAACGAGCTTCATTCCTGAAGAGCCATAGTTCCTCGGCTGAGCCGCCAAAGGAGTGGCCAGTGGTGATTGAGTTTGGCGTGATGACCCTAGACGAGGACAAATACTCGAGTATTTGCTGCTTTGTGGGAACTAATCTGGGCAAGGTCATTACTTTCAAGCTTCTGCCGGGCCAAGACGGCTCGTACTCTGCACAACTCGCAGGTGTCGTTTCGTTTGATGGCAAGATCATTTCACTCAACCCCATCGAAGCCGACACAGGCAAGCCTGCCCTTGCCACCGGGCAAATTGTAGCAGGCCTCAGGGAAGGACGTCAAGTCAATGGTGTTTTGGTTGCAGGTGCGTACGAGCTGAACATTTGTGGAACTGAAATTGATTATCATGATAGTTACGCAAACCGAGATTCGAATCTTCAGACCAGCCAACTCGAAGGGAGCATCCAAAGAATTTGATGATATTCTATGTGATGCGGCTTGCGTGGCGGAGCTGGAGCTGCAGGGGTCCGCCATTGTTGGTGTGTTTGGGGACCGAACCGCTCGAGCATTTTCCATCCCAGGTCTTAAGGACATCGGCAAGGCTGACCTTCCCATGATGGATGTGACAAGGAGCACGAACTCGGTAGTGACGCAGACAGGCGACATCTTTGCGTGGTCGGGACCAAGCGAGCTGGCTGTGATACATGTCTGGGGAACAGGCAAAGGACCTCAACAATCACCCGACACGATGATTAACCCCAAGCTCGAGTGTCCTCCTCGACCCACGATCTCGAACTTGCAATGGATCTCGGGTAGCCAATTCATCTCTACTGCGGACCTTGATCTACTCGTTGGTGGCCCGGACCGACCCCCCAGCAAGCGGATGATGGATGCTGCAGCAGCAGAGCAGCGTGCTGCTAGAGCGGGAGAGCCTTCTCCATCAGGGTCGAACAGCCAGGAGGGATGGGGAGATTACTTGACGAGGCAGCTGAACGAAAGAACCGAGAAGTTAAACATGATGGGAGATAACATGGAGAACCTACAGGCGAACAGTGCTGGGTGGGCGGATGACGTGAACAAGTTCATCAACAAGCAGAAAAGGAACGCTGTGATGGGAGGGCTCAAGAGCAAGTTTTTCTAGTTTGAGGTTGGAGATATGCCAGTTGAGTAGAACTCACTGCTGGGTTGACTCGGTTATTTTACAGTTTAGATACCAAATGGGATTCTTGATTACTATGGGTGGCTCAGGGGACATGTTTAATAGCAAGGTAAGAAAGTCACAGGTCTGGTCACGATTTCAAAGATTGTGTCAAAAAGATTGGTTGAAAACACTAAAAGATAGCTGCACTTGCAACTAATAAAATCATGCAGCTAAAAACAGGTGCGTTTCTAATTCCAAAGAAGATCCAAACCACTATATCAACGTTTTCCGGGGCAGGGGATAGAAGAGGGACCAATTACCTTGGCCAACCTTGTGAACAACCTCCTGACTCCTCATTCAGCGTGAGTTGAATCTTGGGAGAGCAGATTGTCAAAAAGATTTTCAATCCTTGTGGCAAGGCGTCCAATGATCACCAAGGCTAGCGGGGGCCTCTGGCGTACTAGGACTTTGCGGAGGAGACTCGTCATTCTGTGGCGCCTTGGAAGCAGATCGCGAAAGAGGAGGTCTTGTCTCCGAGGCAGCACGAGTTTGCGGACGATTTCCGCGAGATGTAAATGGGGGAATGGGCGTTGGAGGCCTTGTCACCGGTGTAGGCGAACGAGGAGTTTGCTCATGGTCCTCATGGACCAGAGAAGCGTGATCAGGAACAGCAGCGCGGTCTGCTACTGACTTTGTCCGGGATAGAAATGGTCGATCACGAGGGCCGTGATGCCCATCAACTGGGTCGGATTCAAAATCTGTACCGACCAAGCTATCAGACGTTGAAGAGCGAACAGACGAGAACGAGTGACGACGTCTACAGCGGCCATAGGGTCGTGGGCGTTGATAGTCACGATCAGGGTTGGCTGTTGGGTTGAGTGAGACGAAATCGTCGAACAAGTTATCCCAGGACTTTTCCCAAAGAAGATCCATTCTCTCGAGCTCAGCCACCTCTGTTTCGAGATTCTTGACATGATCTTCATGACTCTTGACCACTGTCTTGAGATTCTTTACCTGAGCATCGAGGTCCTTGGCGCAGACCTCGTACTTCTTGCGGAGAAGAGTCTCCTCGGACGCATACTTGCTGTACTTTGCGATTGATTGTTTTGCTTTGCAACAGGCCTCCTTTTTCACCTCGTACTTTCCGCGATAATTCATCACGGTGAAGTTATTGTAGAGCGCGAAGACGAGGAAGAAAGTAGCAATTGCCAGGGAGCTTGAGAGAACAATAATGACGTCCCCCTTGTAGTCAAGTTGTCGAATCAAGTCCTCGGAGGACTCATCCTGACGAGCGACGAGTGCTGCGTGGAAAGGCGCCATGGTGGAAATGCTGCAGCGGTTGTTAAAATTGTTCTTGCGATGGGGTACTTACCGCAGGCACCGCAAGAGAATAAAGTGCAGTGATTTTGAAGTTGTGGTTGATAGACCGTGATGGCTGTGTTGAGTAAGAGATTGGTCTGAAACTCGGAGGGAGGTATCTCGAGTTTTATAGGCGAATTACGGGCTTGAGCTGTGTAATACTGTTCAAGTATCAAAAGAACAAGAAAGAATAATGCTGTTCTTCCTGGGTGTGGGTTGTGATACTCGAACAATCGCTTTGTTCTAAGGAGCTGAAAGGAGACTCGGCAAACTCCTTCATTCATAGCAGAACATTCCCGTACAAGAGCTAGGTTATATATGAAATTCACTAGGAGCCAAAGACACATTTAAGCCCAAAATAGTATCTGTAAACACCCAATCACCGAAGTAATGTTCACAAAATCTATCGGTTGTCCGGGCGGCAAGACTGAACTTGCGTTTGAATTTCATCAACCCTACACAATCGAAGTGTGGACAAGTTAACACGGTCATGACTTAGCATGAGGTTAGACCACGTATTATTGTGCAATTAGCCCTCAAGGCTGCTTTGTAACGCGGCCTAGAAGACGAGACGGGCCACGAGATGCCCCCATATGATATATAGTGGCTGTGCAAAAGTTCCGACAATTTCCATAATTTCTACTAAAGCCCTTACTTTTTATAAGGCTATAAAGTACTGCTAAGAGTAGCTATAAATACTTTAAAATATAAGAGAAAGTTTAACTAATATAAATAAATAATTATATATATATGTAAGCTGTATAGAGATTATTAAAGAAATAAATTAATAGCAATATACCAGTCTGCACGCCTAACCAGCTGGCTACTGAGATGGATATTACTTGTATTTGACCCATACTTGTCACTGACATGGTCAACGATCTTGGTCTCTGCCACAAGACATAGTATTCTTGACGCTGATCTACGGGGCGAGATTACCAGAGGGCTGGATTCTCTAAATAGTTACAACTCTGAAAGTGAGGTAGCCGCTTTAGTCTTGAATATGAGAGGGCTTCTTGGGTAGACCAGATGTTGTAACAGAACAGTCATCTACAAGCTTTGTTAATTTGTGCAGAAGTAACTAGTTTTGAATTTCATTCACCCATGGGCACGTCGGTCAATGTCAGTTGAACAGGCACTATAACTGATACGTATCCGTGGTTATGTTAATGCGTCCTGGCCTTTCCAAGTGGTCTGAGCATGACTGTACAGATAGTCAAATTGATTCATATCAGACACTACTGAACGGAGAGAAATCACCTATCAAACTCAAATGGGCATGGATGATCATCCTAGCGTTGAATATACCCCGACATTCCCCACAACATCTCCTCATTACCGTTGAAAACCCCCAGATGATGGCGTCTTAAAGTTTGCTAAGTGAGATACTGGGCTGACTGGATTGGCTGAACGTCGAGTTGGGAAAGGCCTATGGTTTGAGGGAATTAGGTGTAATAAATCCATCAATAAGAAGTGAGCATCACGTTAAAGAAACTTGCTAGTTAATGCCGGAGTTGTTACCGAAGGCATCGGAACTTGATCAAGAGCCGAAAACATGAGATTGACTGACAGTCATTGATCCTACGACAACAATCTATTAGACAAAGTACGGCATGGGATATATATACCAGCTTCTAGTTTTTGTCTGAGTTCATAGAAAGGTGTTAATACACAGGAGCTTTGTTCAGTATTCCAAGAGTTACACTCTCATCAAACTGGTTATCAGCATAATTGAATTACCCCAACCCCCAAAGATCAACATACGACAGACGACTCCACTGATCAGCCGTAGTGCACCCATCCTGTTAAACAACGGCTTGGGTCAAGAATCTGGGGTATAAAAGCCGATATCGCCAATCTCTTTCTGCCCAAGATACCCCTCCCACGCAGCCATCATGACCGACATCACCAAGTCTGACCTTCAACAGGCTGAAGTAGACAAACATCACCACAGCAGCCAGGATCAACTTGGGGATATCACTAGAGTTGACAGCATCGAATCTGGACATGTCGATAAGCAGCAGGACGAGATCTACGCCCAGGCACTTGCGCAATATCCAACCGATGACTCTATCGATCCAATCCTAGAGAAGAAAGTACGAAGAAAACTCGATCGGCGTATCATTCCTGTTCTGGGAGTTTGCTACTTCTTTTACTATGTCGACAAGACCACTCTGTAAGTGTTGACCTGAGTTAGATTTATACAGTCAAGCCTAACCAGCAACATAGTTCCTATGCTGCCATATTCGGCCTCAAAGATGACCTCAGCCTCCAAGGAGACGAATACTCGTGGCTCTCGAGTAGTTTCTACTTTGGCTGGCTGATCTGGGCCATCCCTTCGAATCTCCTCATGCAACGAAGTCCTCCTGGTTACTACTTGGCCTTCAACATCTTCATGTGGGGTGCTCTTCTCATGGCCCAAGCTGCAGCACACAACTTTGCAGGCCTTTTATCTCTCCGTGTTTTGTCTGGTGCCTTTGAGGCTATTGCAGATCCTGCTTTCATGCTTATTACCTCCATGTACTTTACGCGTGAGGAGCAGCCTAGTCGTATCTCGGCGTGGTATGCTTTCAATGGCATTGGCGTTGCTGGCGGAGGCTTGATCGGTAAGTATTTCTCCCTATTCTTCTAAACGTATTTAACTTACCCATTGTAGGCTACGGAATCGGTAACATCAAAGGAGCTCTCCAATCTTGGCGCTACGAGTTCCTCGTCGTCGGTGCATTCTGCTCCGCTTGGGCCATTGCCCTCGTCTTACTGCTACCCAACTCTCCTCGCACCATCTGGGGCTTCTCCCACGACGAGAAGCTCATTATGATTGCTCGGATGCGACGTAACCAAACTGGCATAGAGCAGCGCAAGATCAACTGGGGCCAGATCAAGGAAGCCTATCTCGACTATAAGACCTGGCTCTTCACGCTGCTAGGCTTTGTGTCCAACGTTCCTAATGGCGGCATTTCCAACTTCTCAACGCTCGTAATCCAGGGACTTGGATTCGATACTCTTCATACTGCTCTCTTGGGTATTCCTCAGGGCGTTCTGGTTGTTATCTGGATTGGTCTTGGTGCTCTGGCCAACAAGTACATGCCACCAAACAGCAGGACACTAGTCAGCGCCATATTTATGCTCCCTACTATTGCTGGCGCTCTTGGTTTTCTGTTGGCTCCCCATGATGCCTATGTAGGCCGTTTGATCTGCTTGTCAGTACCATTGATATCTTGCTACTTGGCTTGAAAAGTTGCTAACGTCTCTTGAAGTTACCTCACCGGCTCCTACCAAGCATCCTTTGTCATCTGCCTCTCCCTCATCACATCCAACACAGGCGGTCAGTCCAAGAAGATGATTGTCTCTGGTATGATTTGGTTCGGTGCTTGTATTGGAAACATTGCGAGTCCTTTCTTCTACCGCCCCGAACAAGCGCCCTCGTACCACCTCGGCATCGGCTCTCTCCTTGTTGCCAATTGCATCGAATTTGTTCTCTTCTTCGTCTTTCGATACGCATTCAAGTGGGAGAATAAGCGCAAGGAGAAGCAGCGTGAAGCTTTGCGCGCGGCGGGCCACGACATTGCTGAGAATGCCACAGCGTTCAGAGACATGACGGATAAAGAGAACCCCAATTTTGAATATGTATACTAGATGCTGTTGCCTTTATTTGCACCTTGATATCACCTCAACAAAACATCACATATTTCATCTTATTCAAGTTAGTGTCTGTGCCCAGGGCCACGAGGTACTGTGCCATACAAAAGTTCCGACAATTTTCTAAAACCCTACTAAAATACACGGCATAAGCGGCATTTTTAAATAATTATAAGACATTTAATAGAATATATATAAGATAAAATAAATTATAATAATATGTAGAAATTTACAACAAACTTTAGCATCTTAGGTGTGCTATTCCACTTTTACCCGCGATTCGTCACAAAACAATGATATCATAGGCCAGCATCTTTTCCTGCGCTTTGCTGCGGCCCGATATCGGGTGGACCAACCCCTCTACCTCCGAAAGCCGGAATGCCCCTCGATATGCGGGGCAAGCTTAGGTACCTAGGTAGGTATCGAGATTAAACATTTTGGGTGCTAAAACTTCTTCCAACGAGCATCTCCATATTAACAACTTCAAAACCTCACATATTCATCACGACAACAATGCCTCAATCCGCTCTCCTTCTCGGCTCCGGCTTCGTTGCCACTCCCACCGTCGACGTCCTCTCCAAAGCCGGCGTCCACCTCACCATTGCTTGCCGAACCCTCGAGTCCGCAAAGAAGCTCGCCGGTAACTATGCCAACACCAAGGCCATCAGCCTCGACGTCAACAACTCGTCCGCCCTCGAGGAGGCCGTCGCTCAGCACGATATCACCATCTCTCTGATCCCCTACACATACCACGTTGCCGTCATCAAGGCTGCCATTAAGGCCAAGAAGAATGTCGTCACCACCTCTTACGTCTCTCCTGCTATGGAGGAGCTCCACGAGGAGGCCAAGGCCGCTGGCATCACTGTTCTCAACGAGATTGGTGTAAGTAAACAGTCTACGCTTCCAATTGCAGCTTACTGACAATCTTAGGTTGACCCTGGGTACGTATTTCAACCGCAATCCTCGACCGTAGCCGTATCTTACTCTTTCCAGTGTCGACCACCTTTACGCCGTCGACTTTATCGATCGCATTCAGAGCGAGGGAGGCTCTATCCGTGGATTTCAGAGCTATTGCGGAGGGCTTCCAGCCCCTGAGAGTATGTTATTTGCCCAATTGACTGCTGTTCAAAGCTAACTTTTATTTAGACTCCAACAACCCTCTCGGTACATAATCCCAACCGCCGAATGCCAAATCCAGTTACTGACCATATACAGGCTACAAGTTCAGCTGGAGCAGCCGTGGAGTCCTTCTGGCTCTGAAGAACAACGCCAAGTACTACGAGGACAACAAGGAGGTCGACATCAGCGGTATCGACCTTATGAGCACTGCCAAGCCTTACCACACTGGCTACCTGGGATACAACTTTGTCGCCTACGGCAACCGAGACAGCACCGGTTACCGCCAGCGGTACGGCTACATGTACTGCCACTTCCAAGGACAATAGCTAATCCTGACAGATACCGTATCCCCGATGCCGAGACCGTCGTTCGAGGAACCATCCGATACAACGGCTTCCCCCAATTCGTCAAGGCCCTCGTCGACATTGGCTTCCTCCGTGTGGACGAGCAGGACTACTTCAAGCAGTCCATCCCCTGGAAGGATGCTTTCCAGAAGTTCATTGGCGCCAACTCGTCAAGCGAGGAGGACCTGACCAAGGCTGTTCTCTCCAAGACTTCTTTCAGCGACGAGTCTGTCAAGAGCCAGGTTCTGGCTGGACTCAAGTGGAGTGAGTTCATATTATGCTGTCAAGCATATACGCACATACTAATATCGCTTTTCAGTTGGTCTTTTCTCTGACACCAAGACCACCCCCCGAGGAACTCCATTGGACACCCTCTGTGCCTCTCTCGAGCAGAAGATGGCTTACGAGGAGGGTGAGCGTGATATGGTCGTGAGTACCAACTGAACTCGTGTTCTTATCTATCGACGATCAATTCTAACATTTAATCAAGTTCCTTCAACACACTTTCGAGGTTGTCAACAAGGACGGAAGCCAGAACACCTGGACCTCTACTCTTATCGAGTACGGAGCCCCTGAAGGATCTGGCGGTTTCTCAGCTATGGCTCGGCTCGTTGGTGTGCCGGCTGGAGTTGGTACGTTTTCCCGGCTGTTCTGACTCTAGAAACCGTTATATATTGACATACGTGAAACAGCTGTCAAGCAGGTTCTCAACGGAACCATCACAGACAAGGGTGTTGTCGCCCCTGTGTACCCCAGCCTTGCCAGGACATTGATGAAGGAGCTCAGGGACGACTACGGGTGAGTTCTTTACGGCCAGCTCTTTAAGTATACATACTGACAGGATGTAGCATCGAGTGCAAGGAGAAGATCATTGCTTAAGCGGCATGAGAGGAGAGCGAGCAGATTGCGCCTAATCTACAACGAGGATCTGTACACGTTTCTAGGCAATCTGAGGATATCTCGTTGTACCAAGATATCAAAAGTAAAGTAAAATAAAATAAACCAAGACACATTTGTTTCCAAATATTGCGGTGTTATTATCTTGCTGATATTATATTAAGTTAACGTTACGCCCAGTCCTCCGAACTAACCCCTTTTCTATGCTAGAAGTGAAATAACAACAAAACGCCTGTTCTAACCGTCGTATATGATGAATACCTCCTTTTCCAACTTATAAGAGAGTGAAGCTAAGCGAAAGTCCAACAATAGCCAACACAAGGCTTTGGCTGTGAATCCTGACGGCTGAGTTGACTGTGACAGGAGGAGTGTTGTCGTCGCCGTTTCCGTCATCTCCTCCGTCTCCGTTGCCTCCTGAGCCGTCGTTGCCATTGCCTTGGTCGCCATTATCACTACCACCATTGTCACTGCCGTTGTCACCTCTGTCGCCATTACCAGTAGGAGAAGGATTCTGATCCCCACCAGTGGGAGCAGGGTTCTGGCCGTTTCCTGTAGAGGCAGGGTTTTCCCCGTTACCTGTAGGAGCCGGGTTCTGACCATTGCCAGTAGGAGCAGGGTTTTGGTTGTCACCTGAGGGGGCAGGATTCTGGCCGTTGTTTGTAGGAACAGGATTCTGGCCGCTGTTGCAACCGCCATAAGTACAGCTAGGAACAGGGACAGGAATGGGCTTGGGGTTGTGACCATGGCAGTGACCAGAAGAACAACTAGGAATCAGTGCAGGAATAGGAGCAGGCTGGGGTTTGTGGCCGTTTCCACAGCCTCCAGGAGGACAAACAGGAGCCGTCCAGTTGCCTGTGCCATTATGAGAACAGCCGCGGCATGGCTGGACTATAGGCTGGTCGCATCTTCCATTGGGACACTTCTTGCGATAGGGGCAGTCGACGACACTTGGCGGGCATTCGTGGAATACATCACCTGGTCTGGGATTATTGATGGGTTTTCCTGTTTGTCCAGGCTGGCCAGGGGCACTTGGTGTAGGAGTCGTTCCTGGGAAGGCCTCAAAGACAACTTGAGCATTGTTCCTCTTATAGAGATCGTAGATGGGCCAGCCTTGGATCGTCGCACCTCCACAGGTTCCCTTGGATCTATCGGCTGGATCGCACCATTGGTTGCAAAGAGCATTGTCGACTTTTGTAACGCGGTAGGGAATAGGGCTTTCTGAAAGGTCAAGACGGTCGCAGACACAGCTCGTACCGCGAAAGCCGATAATGTCTCCGTTCGTCGAGCATGAAGAGGTACATCCCGTTTGGCCCAGGTTGAACTGACGAGGAAAGGTTCCAGGTCTGATAGCCACACATCCGAGATGTTGAAACGCACCGTCTCTCGTGAGAGAAGGGTCAGCGGTTGATTGGGCATAGACACCAGCAGCAAAAGCTGTGGCGACAAGAAGCGATCGAACCATGTTGACGATAACAAAGAAAAGTAAAGAATGACTTGAAACACAAAAGAGTGAGTGAGTGAAAGTTGGTGGGTGAGTGGCTTGAGTGAGAGACGAGAGGAGAAGAGAGAAGTGGTATTTATCTCTTGTTGAACTCTTGGCTTTGAACCTTGCTGTGGGTGTAGATTTCCTTCTTCAGCCATCCAAGAAAACGCAAAGCCTTTTATCCAAGAGGTCGTCTGAGACAAGAATCCGAAACCGTCGACTTTGGCCTGGCCTTTCGATGAACCGGGCTGCCGTTTTCAGGCGTGATAGCAAGTCTGAGACATCTTCACCAGTAACCCTCGAATCATGTACAAGCAAGAAAGACATTGCTATAGATTCTGATAATAGCCAAGCCCAGGAATGAGCTTGTTTCACTGTTCCAGGACAAGAACGCCTGCTTCCAAGTTTGGTATACAGAGGCTGAAGCAGCACAAATATCGGGGATTTGCCTTATTTGACGCTCCCAGTACTAACACGTCACTCAAATATTCCAGAGGATCTCTCCTCTATTGTCTCAAGACGGCCATCCATCTATTCAACTGAAACATTTGCCGCCACCGCAAGCAACAGCGTCTCATGTCCAATGTTTTCAGCCAACAGCTGTAATTACATCCGACTAATTTAAGGTAGCTACATAGATACGGAGTAACATCACGACCCCCCTTCCGCCTTTACTCCCCTTCTGTGAATAGATTTCCTACTAAGTCTTATTAAAACTTATAGGTTCTTTAAATAGTTATTATAAAATAATAGTTTCTATCAAGAAACCACAGCAGACAGAGGGAAAAGGCGGAAGGGGAGGTTGTGATGTTATCGGTGGTTATGTCATCCAGTATAGAACATAGCCTTGGTCCAAGAGAGACTGCAGTAAAGCTTATGGATAGCCTAATTGCTGCGACCTCAATAATAACAACTTCACCCAATCATGATACCATGGGAACTAGTATATTACTAGAGCCTAAGCTTCAGAATGTGTCTATTACAGTAGACCATAGCCCGCTGTGCAGCCTACAGTCGCCTCTATCTTCTCATACATTCCACATTGGCACCCTTATCATCATCTTGTTTTCCTCGGGTTTCACATCACTTGCAAGTCTCTACTAGCTATATATTTAAACAGTCTTACTTCACGAATCTTGGTAGACACCAATTGCCAGATCATATCAGTGAGATTGATCTAGAGCTATTTTATGTAGAACAAGTAAAATCAACCTCCACCGCCACTACCCACCAAACCGGTCGCCCCTTTTAGTTTGCTGTTTCTGCGCTTCCTCAACTCTCCAAATGCATCACCAAGCTCATCCACGCTAGAAATCATGATCGCTCGCATTGTCCATGCCCTTCCCTCCTCCCTAGCGATCTACTTCTCACTCATCTCGAGTCTCCACTACCTTTCCAGCAGGTAGGTATTCCACACCATCTGGTACAGTCCATAGTATGTCAGGCTGATCAGGCGATCAGATATACCACATGGTTCCCCGAAAGAAGTCTCGCTGTCGCTGCTCGCCAGGAACAGGGGGGTTGGCAGTATTGCCTCCCAATCGCATCAAGACTGGGGCCTCAGCAGTTCGATCAGGCCCGCCAGTAGAAATTCCACGAGCAACCTTCTCGCGTGTCATTTCATGACCCTTGGGGCCGTGGCGGAAGCCGCTTTCACTGGTAGCGATGTTTTCATGGGCGCGGGCCCGGTTGCTAGCCAAGTGCGCATAGTACACCGCAGGGTGCAGGGAGACAGGCGTAGTGGATCGTGCGTACGAGTAGCACTGCTGATAAATCATCTTTTGAAGATCGTTCACAGGCATGCCCATCTCGTCCAGGATCACATGGTAGTGAACAGGCCGAGCTGTTCCCTGAATTGCCACATGAGAGTTGAGGTAAAAGTCAAACATGAAGGGGTGAGTGACTTCTTTCTCGACAAGGGTACCGGGCAGAGGGTTGCCGTTCTTGTCTCCTCGCTGGGGAAAGAAACGAATGTGGTGGCGCTTCGTAGCCACAATCACAGTGAACTTGGGAAGGGATGCATTACCAGGAAGTATTTCGCGGAGATACTTCTTGATTTCTGCAATCTCCTGGTCCAGCACGTAAGCAAACTGTCCCTCACCAACACCGTCTCGGAAGTAGATAAGATGCATCGGGATCTTGCCCGGGTGGTTGTGCTTCCACAAGGGAATGAGCGCTCCGAACATGAAGCGGATGTTAGAAGGGGTCAACATCTCGACGCGATAGCCGTTGGTCTCAGCAACTGCAGCGTAGCGGGTAGCATCTTTGTCAACGGACATTGTCATCGATGCTGTGGATGGAGTAACACCACCAGGTGCAGCGTGCGAGACATCAACACCAACTATCATGGTAGGGCGGGCGTCTGGGAAGAACGTAGGCGTCTTCCACAACGGCGGAGTGCAAGCAGTAGCACCACCGAGCTTGGCATTGACCTTCATGCAGACGTTTGAATGATATTGTCCATTGTTCTTTTGAACATGGCTGCCAAGAACAACCTGAGTGAGGATACCAAATCTGATATCCGCCGACTTCTTGAGGCGCTCGTAAGTGCCGCTGTTCTTCTTGGAGACAACCACGAACAAAAGCTGAGTGTACCCAACGCGCTTGGTGATCTCCTGATGGGCCCATTCAATAGCACCGGCTGCATCAAAGCGCAGGTTGCCAGGTGGGTTCAGTAACTGAGGATCGCCAGTGACTCTGCCTCCATGGCCCATGAAGGTGGTCTTGAAGGTGTTGGCGAACTGCTGGAGAACAGGGAGCTGAATAGGCTGCTCAAGAGCGATAAAGCCCCAGTTCATCAGGGGTGCCGTGTTCTGTTTAAAGAACTTCTTGCCACGCAAGTCCCAACGACCAGCAAACTTGGGCTCAGCTGAGCCTGTGCCGAACTTGACCACAGGAGCAGGTAGAATGCGAGCCTCAGTCTTCGCAAACTGGGACTCAAAGTTCACACCGTACTCTCTGAGGAAAGGGTCTTGTCCAATCTGAAGGGCGGCAGCACCCTTCTGGATGTCACTCTTTCGAACGGGTGGACGAGTGACGGCAATCTTGATCATGGCAGCGGTTTGATCCGGGTTTAGCTTGAAAGGATATCGTTGCATGGGCTCAAGGAATGCAAGCTCCATGGGGATCTTTCCGCCCTTGCCAGCATCAATGAGGGGAAGGTGGGACAATCTCAGAACGACATTGTAAGCTTGCTTATAGTAATCGAAAACAGAAATCTGCTTGCCATCCTTTTCAAAGGTGACTGTGCGCGAAGAGGCACCAGATTCACCAAACTTCTCGTCGAAAGTGAAGTCCATGATGGTGTAGATCTTGTCTTCGTTGTTGCGGCCCTTGTGCTTGATTCTGAATTTCAACCGGCGCAGCTTTCGAAGCTGCTTGAAGGCATCGGAAGATGCCCACCGCCCAGACTTGCGGTCCACCACAGGCTTGAGCAACTCACCAACAGTTGTGGGAGTCTGGTTTCGGTACTTATTGTCAAGGGTGGGGAGAAAGTTGCAAATCATTCGGTCGACAGACTGGTTGCCGACCCAGAAGCAGGTGTTGGCTACATCAATGTTGTAGCCAAGTCCGACTCCTTTCTGCTTGAGGTTGTCGCTCATACGTACCGAAGCGTATGTGCCTTTGTGTACCTCCACAACAGTGCCATCCATAAGAGGTGCACCAGGCTGGCCTGTCTTATAGAAATTGCGCTTGATGGCGAGCAAGTTCTTCGATGGAAACTGTCGCACAAGATGATCCAGAAAGTTCAGTGCCTCTTGAACACTGTTGTTGAAAGACATCTTGTGCTCCAGGTAGCCCTGTAGCGCAGACACCTGGATCTCGGTGGTCTTGCGAATAGTCACCAAGAACTTTCCCCCATCGCGGGGTTTGGCGCCAGCAGCTCGCTGGCCTTCATCAAGATCGACCGAGAATCGAAGCTCACCACGATCAACAAGTGCAGGGCTCCAGGCAAGCTTCTTGCCATCGAAAAGCCACATGTCGAACTTGTACGGCTTGAGCGTTTTCTGAGTGACTGGGTGAGCCCAGATCTTCTTCATGACCGGACCAATCTTGTCGGGATTGGGCGAGATAATCACCTGGGGTTTGTGTTACTTATGAAGGAGAACCAAATGGACTGTAGCGCTACTCACATCGTACTGGTGAATTTTCTTGCTGAAGTCGAACTTGGTCATCCGATATTGATTGACCTCGATCTGCTCAGCCTTCCCCTCGGTGTTGAACTTCCCATTGCGAAGCGTGAACAAGTCCTTCTTGGTCTCAGACACGTACGCATCGGGAGGCAACTCCATACGGGTGTTTCCCTTATGCTCCTGGGATTGAGGCTTGGCAGGATCAAATCCCATTCCTGGGGTCCAGCCAGCAGGTGGTCCGCCAACAGCAGAGCCAGCGGGAGAACGAGATGGCGATTGGGAAGGACATCTTCCCGGGCCGGAGGGACCAGGCCCAGCCGGAGATGGGGGTCGACCTCTGTCAGACATGGTGACAGGCGAGTCTGGAGAAGTCAGTTTCTGAGTTGTGAAAGATGGTTGGTAGTGAAGTCAGGTTGAAGTTTTAGTGGAAGAAAAGTGTTGGAAGCGTGTTGAATGAACAGAAACACTTTGAAGAGGGGGCGGTGGGGATGATTTATAGCTCTCAGAAAGGAGACGCAGTAAACCATGTAGCAGTTGAGAAAGAGAAAACTTACCGGTCGCAGTCACAAGGCTTTGCTACCTTTGTTTGCAGTTTGCGATCGCAAGTGTGAGGTTTAGAATCTGAGCGACGTGAGAATGTGCGATGACGATAGCAGAGCTTCGCTTGAATATAGGAATGAAGTTTGATGTAAGAGATAAGCTTGAATAAGCTTGGAGGCGATAATATGTTTGCTCAAGAAGAGGAAGCACGAGGAAGAAGTGGTGTTGAGTATGAAGGAGGAAGAAGGAAAGGAAGAGGAGGAGGGAAGGAATATATAGGAAGGAGAGGGGGGAGGCAGTGACTCACTGTGAGATTTGAAGCTCAGAAGAGCCTAAAAGAGCATAAATAGAACCCTTTAGGATGAGGCCATGTGCAGCTTCCCTGGTGATTGTGAGGAGGTGAAGAGGGAGATGTGCACGGGGAAGGAAAAGGAGGAGTTTTGGAGATGCACCCGGAAGGAGGTAAACAAACGCGCTGCAGCAACAAGCAGGCAGCAACCGCACTGTGAGACCTGAGTAACAGGAAAGAAGCTGTGGGAATTGATTGATGGGGTATCAGAAGGAAGGAAACGGAAACGGGCAGTGTCAAACAACTGGCAGCAGCCGTCACGGTGTAGCAGCGGTTTTAGGGACGCCTGTGATCAATTGAGCGCCAAAACAGATTGAGCTTTACCAATACACCATTCTCAAACGTAATCTGACTCTACAATCAGCTTCAGGACATCAATACTGTTGAGTTGCATAGCCATGTATCACGAAATGAATTCAGGAGCTGGCGGTCTACATCAAGCAAATGACAATGCATGTGAATTATTAGTAATTGGCAAAGGGTGCAAACGCACAATAGACTTGTACATTCAAAGCAAATAGCATGAAAAAGATCTGCAATGTTCCGTAGACAAACAATCTCTATGCGCTGTTGCTGTGATGGCTTCACCTCGAGCTGCTTGCAACTCTCCAAGTGGGTACTATAAGGAATGGCCTTCTCTCCAGTTTTCCACCACATTTTTCATATGCTATACAATTGATTTGTATACAAGAAGAAATCTCCTTGTCAAGATACAAAAGGTTTCGCCAGAGCAGTCATTGTTTATGATTTCTAGAGGCGATCCCAAAGCTGGTCGACACACACATATACACAATTGCGATCACGAGAACATAGCAAATCATTCAAACTACTCGCTTCATCCTACGAGTTTGGTAAACCTAAGAAATATAAACGAGCATGCAAGGGAATCTCGCTACCCTATGCCATCACCTCGACAAGCATAATATCCATGACACCCACCACTTGCTGCATGTCTCCGACCCCCAAACGCCATACCATGCGAGGCAAAGACAATTCCAGCCCGACCCTCAACGTCATCCAAAACCCCTTTTATAGCCTCTGGGGTTGAGATCCTCGGCAGCAGTATTATTATATCATGTTTGCGACCCAACGCCCAACGTCATTGACTATCGGATGTCCTCAGAATCTATATCCCCCGTATTGTCCCGGCGCTGGTGCACCATATCCACCGGGCGCCTGCGGCCACGCGGATGGTTGGCCACTGGCTTCAGGAGGAGGATAGGGGTTTGCTTGATACACGCTTCCGCTTTCCGGTCGCAGCGGTGAGTTCCTATACCCGCCGGCTGCAGACGACACTCTTCCGTATGGGCTCAGCGGCCGGCTGGCAAATTCACCCGAAGTCTGCCTTGTGTGGGTTGGGTTGCCAAAACGTGGCTGTCCACCACCAGCCGCCTTCAGGGTGGCATAGTCAGGAAGCTGGGTATCTCGGAGAATTGAGACCATAGCCGTAGGGTTAAGACGCTGAGCATCAAAGCTTTGAGCAGGCGGAAGGATGTTGAGCAAGAAAGTGATGTCTCTGTGTAACGCTGATGCTTGGTTCCGACGCTGTTGGTCAAGGCGGCGACCCGCGGCTCCTTTGAGGGGCGACACACCCCGAGCAAGTCGTTTGGGTGGGTTGAGCTCCTCCTCATCAATAGCAAGAGGCCGCTTTGGTGAAGCAGTTGCCCGCACATACTGAGGACGGGGACTCTGCTCCTGTCGGACTGGGAGGGGGCTGTTTCGTAGCGAGATGGGCTGTTCCGCCACGGGCACCGATTGCTTCGGTCGCATTTGCACCGCCTTTGAAATTATGATAGGCGCGGCGACTGGATCGAATTTCTCCGACGAATAGCGCGCTACGAAATACTTGAGCTTAGGGTCCTCTGGGAAGAGCTCTGCCATCCGTTCTTCGAGCTTTGAGATTTGTGACAGCTCGCCATACTGCGATTCGTACTTGTGGAAGTAGGCATAGAGCGGTTTGGCCTTGGCTAGAGTCTCAGGCTTAGAAACAAGTCGGTTAACACAGGTCTCGAAAACAACTCGCGCATCTGTCTCTGGTTAGCCTCAGTCTTGGGTTTGTAGAATCTTCCACCTACTAGTTGTGTCGTCCTTTGAATGAAGGTATTTCAAGTATTCTATCATAAAACCTTCATCATTGGGAAACAAACGCGCGCCTCTTTCAAAAATCTTGGCGCCTACCGGATCCTTGTAGACAACTGACTCAAGCAGAGCCACAGCAACGTAGACATCGCTCGTGAGTCGTCCCTTCTGACGCGCGTCCGTGAATACCTTGCGCAAACCACCCTCTGCTTGGTTGCCTTTGCCTTGGATACGGCGCATAGCTCTCGCTAGAGCAATCCAGACATACGAGATTGTACGCGACAGGAGTTGTGTTTCGGTTGAGTAACCTTTTTGGATCGCGAGAATGCGTTCCTCCATAGGAGATCGCTTGGGCTTGCTGTCTTCCTCATCATCGTCATTTTGCTCGATGGAAGCTTGGACCGGATCTTGTGCCACGGCCTGTTTCAAGGTAGATACCTCCATCTTCTCACGCTCCTTGACTTTGTCGCCCATCTCGTACAGGGTTTCAAGAACGTCGTCGAAAGGCTTACGAACGGCCATGGCAAACTCCGCTTTGTCACCCTCCTTTGCCGGATAGTTGGCCTCAATATGATCAGCGTGCTTCAAGGCAAGCAACACACTTTCGCGGTTCGCTCGGATACCTTCAAGCAACAATTCTGTGCCCATCTCTTTGTCATTTTCGCGGATGTCGTTCTGGAAGCACCATTCCGCTGCGTCAACCCAGATTTCAGGCCAGAATCGCAATGCCATCAATGCTTGCTTGTAGCAGTAAAGCACCCTCTGGTTGTAAGTCTTGGGTTCGTCATTCTTCAAGACGAGAGGGTCTTCACGTTCCCATGCAATCCACTTTTTCCACATCTCAACTTGCTCCCTAAAGTCTTCATCTCCATCGAATCCTGGAGCAGGGGGCAGTCTAGGAAGGTTGGTACGTCTCAGATGTCGCGTAATGTTATCCAGGGCAATGTTGGCACTCTTGGCTGACATATAGCCTGGTGACCGCTCTTGGATGAATTTGCGTCCCTGTAGAGGTTAGCATATGCTGTATACGCGAAAAAAACGAAACCTACTGTCATCTTGTTCAGTCCCATCTCAAATTGGTCGTATTCCTTCCACAAGTTGTTGACGCTCGACATGGGCACCGCAATAGCACGTTGGTACACTTTGCGGAGCTGGTCCATCTTCTGCTGATCTTGCCATCCCGTTCCGCCAATTTGACCTGGGCCATTCTTGACGAATTGGACATAATCCTGCCAGATGTTGCCAGAATCCCGGTCCACGCCGATGTTGTCGATAACGAACTCGTAGGACTGAGTAATGGTTCGTCGAGCTTGGCCTGACGGGTCATTGTTCAGGTCATTACGACGGCGAATGTAGTTGAGATAGACGGTCCACAGCTTAACATTAGGAACAGTCATGAGGCACCTGCCAAAGAGCTGCTCGGCATCGACAAAGTTGTCGAGCCCAAGCTCCATCTCGATCCATTCCACCCAGACATCAGCCTAAAGATGTCAGTACATGTCACGGAGATCGGGTAAGTACACTCACAGCTTGCGGGAAAATCTCTAGGAAGCGGTTGTAAGTACTTCGAACTTGGTCCAGTCGGCTGGAGCGTCTGTGATCGGCAATCAGATTAAGCCAAGCATCCATGTCTCCACGAGGATCCTCTTTGACACGAGCTTCGAGAAGAGCAACAGGGTCGAGACCAGCCAAGGCTGGAGTCACATTGGAGGGAACAGCAGGAGGGACAGCGACAGAAGTTGGGAGAACAGGTTCATCAGATGCAGTGGAAGGAGCAGGGTGGTTTTGAGATGGCACAGCTTCCGCTGGGGGAGCAGCAGTGGCAGGGTCTTCGGCGCCATTCTCATCCTCATCCTCATCATCAGAAGCCTCCACTATGAAACCTCCTGACATCTTGGGCTTGGACGATTGACGTTGAGGCGTAGCGGAAGCAGGTTGTTCAGGAACATGCGCAGGTGTACCAATGGTGACCGACTCTGGGTCATATTCTCCCCCGTCTTCTGTACCATTATCTGCTGCATCTGCATCTGCATCACCAGAGGCAAGAGAGTCTTGAGCAAAGTTATCAACTTGTTCCTCGCTATGCTGAACTTGATCACCCGGCGCCCCAACACCATCTCCGTCCCATGAAATACCTTCGGAAGCCATACTGCAATGGTCAGGAACGGTTCTAGGTGTAAGACTTTCGGTCGCGAATCAAGCGGCTTCTACAGTCGCGTCGGCGAAGGCCGTAGAGAACCAAGTATGACGACTCCGATCCACAGGTAGTTATCGGTGGGCAAGAAACTGAGGCTAACGGTTCTCGTTCGGAAGTATTCGATAATGTCTCGATCTAGAAGGCGCGGCAAAGTCGGTCGAGGAGAATGCGATACTTGGCGATGTGAGTGACGAATGTGTGAGATCTGTCGCGAACACGGCAAGCTCCAAGAGCTGCGCCAGCTGACTCGGGTCGAAAAGAGATGAGGGTTCAGCGCTCAAAACAGAAAGTCGAGAACGAAAACACGAGAGAAAATGCAATGGACGAGTTGAGTTGATGAATGCGTCGAGTATCGCTGCGCGCAGATGTTTTTTAGCAAGCGCCTCAAAGTCTGAAAGCTCCAACAAAGAATGGCAGGGCCTTGAACAAAGCAGACGGCAGAATCCATACTCGGCTTAGGGACTTCGAAGGCGGTGAACAATAGGACAAGAGCCGCACGGTCAAGTGGGGCGTGGGCTATCGCTTGCAGGAGTGAAGCAGATCACATGACACATGCTGGCTGACTCGCCCCTTCCTGTAGGTAGGCTACTACCCTATTCTTGGGTGGAGAAAAAACGGTTAATGGCTTGTAATTCCTCCGCTACAAAATGATATGAGAACGCAATAAACACTGAATAATACAGATGCTAGATGTTTCTTTAAATTTGTATTTGTTTATCTCGTGCAGTTTCATCACGCTATTAAAAATTCATTGGGCAGATGTTGGCAGAATATAAAGATATAGATATGTTGTTCTGCCTGATTGTTTCTGAGTGTCTTGCCCAAACAAGTTAACACGTTTTTCTCGATCGCGTTGTAACGCAACCTCTCTACGCGGGTGTGACCGCCCAACGCGTCCACGTCCCACTGGCGCTGCTCCTTACTGCACATTTTCCACGCCCAGGTCCTGTCATCTCCCATCGCAACCAAATATCGATCCGCTCTTGTTTTCTTTCAACCCATGCGTCTATACTAGGTACTCAGACTAGTTCGCCTCTTTTCATCAACCAACTTTGTCCACTTTCTTCTTCCTTTTCTTCCTCCTGCATATCACATCGCGGCTTCTTCCACCACAGCCTTCACGCATCTCAAAGAACCAGACACTCCCATTCTCGTTCTTATCCTCTGCCGTTCTCCTCAACTTTCACTATTGCCACCTTGACTGCGCGCTCTTGATTGCGTTCTATCCCACCATACCATTCTACTCGTCTTCCTTCACCTTTATCCAAAATGTCCGTCGTCTCGCTTTTGGGGGTCAATGTCCTGAACAACCCCGCCAAGTTCACAGACAAATACGAGTTTGAGATCACCTTTGAATGCCTCGAGCAGCTTGAGAAGGGTTCGTATCACATTGCAAGGTGCAAAATTCACGGCGCTGACTCGTCACAGATCTGGAGTGGAAGCTCACCTACGTCGGATCTGCTACTAGGTACGTCAAATCTTGACGACAATCTTTGCCACACCGCTTCTTCTAACACTTGATAGTGATCAGTACGACCAAGAGCTCGACTCCCTTCTCGTCGGACCCATCCCCGTCGGTGTCAACAAGTTTATCTTCGAGGCCGATGCCCCTAACACCTCACGTATCCCCGATGCCGAAATCCTCGGCGTTACCGTGGTTCTCCTGACCTGTGCCTACGATGGACGGGAATTTGTCCGTGTTGGTTACTACGTCAACAATGAGTACGATTCTGATGAGTTGAACGCCGAGCCCCCTGCCAAGCCCATTATCGAGCGTGTGAAGCGAAACGTGCTGGCGGAGAAGCCCCGAGTGACACGGTTTGCTATTAAGTGGTAAGTTGACAGAACAAATTGTCATGATTGACGAAGCTAATATTCTGTTAGGGATTCCGAGGCATCTGCGCCCGCCGAGTACCCCCCTGAGCAACCCGAGGCTGATCTCGTCGCTGACGGTGACGAGTATGGTGCTGAGGAGGCCGAGGAAGAGGCCGCTGAGGCTGAGGCTGAGGCTGAGGCCGACTCCAAGGCCAAGGCCAGCAATGGAGAGGACTCGGAGATGGCCGGTGTTGAGAACGAGGGAGAGAATGCTCAAGACGAAGAGGAGCTGTCAGACGACGGCAGCGTCGACATTGAGGGAGAGAGTGAAGATGAGCTCGAGGAGGAGGAGGAGGGTGAAGGCGAGCCTGACGGTGATGCCATGGAGGTTGACAGCACCGAGAAGCCCTCAGCACCAGCGGCCAAGCCCGTCAGTGTCGCGTCCTAGACACGTGAAGTGGAGATGGTTGTGATTTGTCTGCAACATGGTGCATTGGACATTGCTATTAGATGGTTTTAATATGCGGGCTGGGACATGTTTGTTTAATAGAGTTATGAGGACATGAAAGGGCACGATACCAGGCGGGGTTGGGTATAGACTAAGGTACCTAGTCGACAAGTTACATCAAGTCTATCGCTTGGACATGCAGCTGTCACTTGCATTCGGGTACCTGGGTTAAATAAATGAGGCTTAACTTGTGCATCCACTAGTAAAGCGAGGCATGTCTACCAAACGTACGTAATTATATTTGTGATGCGATAATCTCGACTGATTGTTAATCAAGGATAACATTCTGGCACGTGGATGCTGTTAAACTCTAACCCCCGCGATATGGCGCACCCTTCTCGGGCTCTCCCACGTTCCATCGTCGCCCGGCTTAGCAGAGAAGAGGGTTGCGGATGACGTATCGTCATTAGTGAATGAAATGTCAAACAGCTTCAAAGCCCAGTCAAAGTAGAAGTCCATATCATTTCCGCTAACCACCATCATGACAGCGGAACCCTCAGCCGCTCAGAGCCGGTCGAAAGCGTGCCGTTGGGATCGTCCTTTACAGCCTCATTGTCAAAGTCCTGCGAATCTATTCTCTTTTCATCCTGTTGCTTCATCACGGCAAGATTGAAATGCCGTGGGGTTGTAATAGGGCTCTGGGTTGATGATGGTTGTGGCTTTTCTACGTATTCATGGTATGGTTCAACTTGAAAGATTCTACCCTTAGGATTAGATTAGACGATTTTGTTCCAAAGACATATCTCTTGAATATTATCACAAGAAGATCCTAAGAAATATAATAAATAAACTGAACTTGACAAAACTAGTCATGAGTTCCTCACTTGTTTATAAAACCAAATCGCCCTGGTTACTGCATTGAGTCACTCAATTGGAATGTGTGACATCCTCAAAGAAACGGGGGTTGAAAACACTTGCAGTCATCAATTAGTCTCCGCGTCTTGGCGCGCTAGAAGCACTGCTTATCTTGCTTCCTGCGATCTTCGTTTGCCCTACTCTTGTATCCTGTCTTCTGACATGAGCTTAGCTTAGCCATGGATGTTGACCGAGCTAGACACAGCCGCACTCTGCATCGGGGTCCTCCGATAGACCAGGCTGTGAAGAAGAAGAAGAGGAGGAGGAAGAGTAGAAATACACCTCTTGTCTCCGTTGATATCTCCCTTCCAGCTCAGCATCACACTTGAGTCTATCAGAAAATGAACATGAGCATTTATCCAATATCATCTCTCGCACAAGTAACGTGAACCCCTTCAATGAACACAAACACAAACACATCTGCCGCTCAAGCTCTAGACGACCTCGTCAGAGCAGCCGACCTATACCACGAGCAGTATCTGCGCACTCTACGGAGCCTTCAGGATGGCCTCGTTCCTCGTCGACGTGACACTGTCGAGAGTCATGCTCGTAGCAGTGTCTCCGTCCCTGAACACTACGGTGCCTTCACGCCGCCCCTGAGAGCGTCTACTGGCCCTGTCTTTGCAACAGATAGCTCTCTATCTCCTCCCTACCGACGCCCTCGGACCTCTACTATCGAGAGCACAAAGGAACGTCCCTCGTTCTCAGCGGATACTCGACCACTGACAGGCTCGCCAAGTGGAAGCCATCGTGCTATATTTGCACAAGACGATGATATTTCTTTCATTCCTCTTCTGGACAGCACCACAGCTGCTGTCACTCGCGATGTTGAAGACTATCATCTCAATACAATTCGGAATCCTCTTGAAGAGATGCACTTTTTAGACGATCAACTCCTCCGGCATCTTCGTGATACCGACTTCCAGCCCGAGATGACCTCGCTCCTTGACGACCGCCGGCGAGATATTGACATGGTCGTGTCCTTTAGTGACTTTGCAGCATATGAGCGTGAGATGTACAGCCAGTCTACCTTTGAAGTGTACGAGATTGGTCGGGACTGTGGCCTCACTAAGCTCAGCGCCGACGGTGATGCTGAGGAGCAATCCGATGTCAAGTACACGGGGGATGCGCCTTTCGAGAGCTCAGCTGATAATGTTTATGCTCCGACAGTTTGGGAGACTATTCGAGACGTCAATTCTGACGGTCAGTCAGTAGGTCGAATCACGTATGTACTCATCACCCTTTGCTATGTCTTAGGATCCATCGATATAACGTCCTATAAAACTCCTCTAAAACACAAACTAACCTTGTCAAGTATTGTCCAAGAGCCTACACCCCTTATTCTAGCAGCCCTCCACCTTACCATGTCTTCTCATTTCGACATGTCAGAGCTTCTAGCTCATCTCCTCTCTGATGAGCCCAACCGCGGCCGCACCCATGCCTTCATGAACCGGGCCTACGAGCGGTCTCCCTCTCAAGCAATGTCGAATTCATCCCCTAACGCTCCATCATCTCCCGTCCCTCTTCCAGTCGGACTTTCAGTGGCTCCTGCAACAGCCAACGTCCGTCAAAAATCCTTCTTCTTTGTCTTTAAATACTACACCGTCGTCAGCCACCCTCTCGAACCAGCTCCCTGGCAGCGCTTCGACAAGCGGCCCTCGGAGAACAGGCTCGGCGACCACATCGACATCGCAGAGTGCGGCTCTGTACTGGCTCTCTCCCTTGGTGGGGAATCTAAGAAAGCTCCTCGTGTACGGTCACGGAGAGAACGTGCTCGAGAAGGCTTCTTGTTTGAAACCTTTGGTCCATGGCAGTTGCTGGCCATCCAGAGCTTTCCAGATAACTCGCACACGGTTCGGGGAGAGGAGTTCCAGCGAAAGAAATATGTCAATGGGCCGTATGCTTTCTTGGATCTGCTCATTTCCGAGTATAGAGACGCCGGCAAGAGAAATCAGATCCTCCATGAGCGTGTTACCAAGCTCATCACTCCTCCTGTATGTCTTACATGCTTTTTATTTGATCATACGACCTTGCTAATAATCTAAAGACCGAGTTCATGTTTGATGTCAAACTGCGTGATAAGCTTCTCTTCGAAGACAAGCACTTCACCTATATCCGCCGATACTTCTGGGCGTACAACACCCTTGCAGTCGTTAACAACGGCATCAAGGCCATGATCTCAGCCTATGTCGATACCTTCACCGACAACTTCTGGGCCGGCACTCACCCAATCCTGTGGCCGCACCCAGCACCGGAGACGGCCGATGCGGCGGCTTATCGCGAACACATGGCCAATCTCCGCCGTGAGCTCGACAAGGTCGTCCAGGAGCTCACAGATGTTCTCAAGCGCAACGAACGCACGCGCAAAGAGATTGAAAACCTCAGAGATCAGCTCTTCAGCGGAAGCTCCATCAAGGAGAGTCGCAGAGCCATTGAGCAGGGTGACAATATCCGTATCCTAACGACCATTAGTATGATATTCTTGCCCCTTACTTTTGTCACGGTATGTTTCCATTCCGACGTTCGATGTGCCAGACAAGAATATCCTCACTAACACCATCCAGTCCGTCTTTGGCATGACAGTCTTCAACATCCCTGCAACAGACTGGCGTTTCGCCCTTACAATGATCCTCGTCTGTGTCCCCTTCATGCTTCTAATCACCTTCCTCCAGACCCGGTCTTTTGGTCTTTTGCTTCGCAAGCTCGCTGCCTTTGCTACCGCGCCCGCACGCTTCTTTGTCCGCCTCAAGCGCAACAGAATCACGTGGTTCTCGAGGAGAATGGCATGGCCATCTGGAGATACAGTTGGGCCTAGAGTTGAGATGGACGACTTGGAGCGTGTCGAGCGCGGCTAATGCCCTGTACGATGATACGATACTTGGTTTTCACGCGTTAACGAAAGATTGCATTCTTGTATGATTCAAAGGGCGGTTTGTATAACATCTTTGTTGTTACGATTACGATCTGTGGTCATGAATTACGAGAACGAGAGAGTATTGTTTTGTTTTTACATCTGGTCTAAATGCCATTCTACTAAGTTTTTAGGAAACACAGGTAGATATTCTACTGTTTTATAGTAGAATTAGAATAAAATTATACATATTACGTAAAAAGTGAAGATTATTCTCTTTATAAATTTATCATTAAAAGCTTTTGTATAAAGTCTGGTAAAAGCTCCAATTGCTAAAAGCAGGTTGGTAAAGCGAAGTTGCTCACTCTAGGCATAGGAAAGCCTGATACGTTAAAAGAGTTCCATCTTTTCTTTAACCATCGATATCTAGCTCACCCGCAAGTAACATCATCATACCTTGAGTCAAGTATTCTATACAGATTGAAGTCACACGAGAATGATACACTACTTGAGGCATTGTTGAACCTTTAAACAAAACATGTACACGTTTTAATCTCAAATACAGTCCCCATCTTATACTTCGATCCAACGCCAGACCACCATAGAGCAACTCTAACCCCATACACTCACAGGAAAACCTCAACTGATAAAGAGGTACACATCCACTGAGCCACCAAAGGCGCATTGGTATTTTCCCATTCTCAACCATTGGCGGTCTTCTTTTCTTTTTTGTGTTTCCGACTCTGTTCCACCTCCTTTCTCAATCGCGCTTGCATAACATGCTCTGCTCGCGTCCTGACAAGTAGAGTAGTCATATGGCTTGCCGTTGGTAGCCAGACCGACGTTTGCAAGATCACCAACAATCTAAGACCTATCTCCTAAAATATCAAAAAAATTGAGACCGAAGAGACAAAAAGGAAAAAGCAGAACGATAATAACGAAGTTGGGGTATCCATCATGTCGCATCGTCCATGCATTCTGTCCATCCAATATCCCCATGGCCACGCCCATCAAGAAATAGGCATGACATGCTGTTGCCAGTCGAGTGCTGTATTAAAACGAGACCCATTAAGAGAGATGCCGGATCGTGTCTGGGTTGTGCGACTCTTGTAGAACCGTTAACGGACGTGGCAAGATCATGACCAACCCGTTATTAACTGAAGACATCTCTCTCAGGCCAGAAAAAGACTACTCGCTCAAAGCGGACCAATCGGGCCCATTTCAAAGCAAGATAGTAAAATGAAGAAGTAACAATCGTGCTTTCATGACGTCGTAAACCGCTGACAGGTTGATAAAGGAGAAAGAATGGTACACATATATGCGCACGATATCAACCCTCGTCTTCATCTTCGTCGTCGCCGGGGCTCGCTGTGTCCGTCTTAGCTTTCTTGCTTGAGGTTGCAGAGCCGGCTTCAGACTTGCGCTTAGTTCCTGCAGATCCAGAGGCATCTCCGGCGGAATCATCTTTTCCGTCGGGGCCCTTGCCATCGCGCTCCATAGCTGCCACTTCTTCGGCGGTAAGAAATCGTCCACCAGGACCGCGCGGCCGACGCATAGCGTGATTGTGTCGTGACTCGTGAAGATATGGCTTTCGGCCTTTCGACGTCAGTCGAAGTTGTTCCTCAAGCTTTTGGCGAGCGACGCGTCGCTTGAGAATGCGATGAAATTGCTTGGCGTTGACATAGAGAGGCGATTCCTCGACACCGCTCGCGGCGGGCACCTCCGGCGATTGTGGGTGCTGCATCTGGGCGGTCGGCATCTGAGGTGGGGCAACGCCCGGTCGCGCACCGGCGTGGGCCATCATCGGCGCGGTAGGAACACCGGGACTTGTAACCTGACTCATTCGTCGTCCGGGAATCTGAGACATGCTGTTCATCCGAGGAGACTGGCGCCCATCCTTCTTAGCATTGGCACCCATGCGAGGCGAGCTCTGAGGTATATTGGGGTCCGAAGGCATATAACCATAGTTTGAACCTGACGCGGCAGCGGTCGCAGCCATTGCGGCCGCCTGTATACCAGGCATGCCATAATGAACTTGCTGCATGCCCTGCTGTGGCACTCCGTATTGTGGTTGATACATGTTGTGACTTGGGGTTTGGCCCTGTTGCTGCTGAGAAGAGATAATAGGTGATGATTGCACTGCGTGCTGGGGGATGTTGTTCGTGGGTGAAGTGATATTGTTCGCAGCGCTGGAGTTTGCGTAACCGGGGTGTGGATTCTGTCCTTGTTGTTGATATTGGCCGTAGTCCATCATACACTAGAAATCCAGTCTGATTGGTTGGTGTCGAGGAGAAGCGTCCTCGTCGCGATACAATTCGTCAACCGCGTGTCGAGGTCAAGATGGCTTTAGCTTAAAGATATTTGACGCGAAATAATCTGCCGTGGGCAAATTCCAGAGGACGGCAGGGGATGAATAGCAGTGGTCGTACAAGCTAGTCGATGAGCTATACAATGTTTGCGATCAAAGTTCTGCTTGTGTCGAGAGTTCTCTTCAAGACTGGTGGCAGAATATGGAATGCGGCACACCAAAGGAATAGAGACGCGTAGGTGAGCTGGCAGGGCGAAATGCTATATGCAAGCTGATGCCGGTTGTGGCTGAATTCTGCCTGTAGTGGCTAATGCGACGGTTCACACAGGCTGGGGAAAGAGGGAAGCGAAATTGTCGAGTTCCAAGAGGATAGAGCACAGGGCAGACGGAGACGGCACTGGCTGGTCAGTTGCTTGACTTGAAAGATCTGTCCAACCATAGGCATTAGCTCGAGTGTATATATGCTAAGCTAGGAT
>JABFFF010000017.1:0-24396 GCA_013623665.1 Fusarium sublunatum
AGGAATTGAGGCCGAAGATAAATAGTAGCCGAGTGGAGAACGAGAAGAGCAGAAGAGAACCTCAACTGCAGCGAAGGAAAATAAAATAGAAGACCTCTAGCAAGTTAGAGTGCAATGCAAACCAGCAGAGTACCTCTATGGCTTTCCTCTCAAGGCGAGATGGTAGGTAGGTAGTGGCAGATGGGAAGTCAAGTTTGGTTAAAGGCACTCGCCCACTCACTGCTTTTTTCTGGAATAGAATCACGCGTATAGGTAGCCAGGCAGACCAGAAGGGTGTATACTTAGTAAGAAACGCGTCTCGAGAGAGGGGAGTGATTAACAGAAGTGTGACGACCTGCAGAGCGTTAGATGAGATAGATCCAGTATGCGGGTGCCATGGAACTGCGCAGACTGTTTTGTTTGGCAGACCACATGCACATACCTAGGACACTGCTTAAACAAATACAGTACAGAGAATCTATTAGCGCGCGTATTATGACCGTTCAACAGTGTGCGAGTTGATGCAGCCTGTAAGTAGATATCTCGTGGCGGTTGTAGGCGGATATAGAAGCATTGGTGGATTCATAGCATCTGCCCGCCAAAATAACAGAAATAGCATCCCCATATCCACGCGTGTAGTCAAAATCCAACAGGTTGGATAACCAATCGCCTGTCAAGTGAGCAACATGACGTGGTTACTCGCGAGGGTGCACGAGACATGACTCTTTTTGCAACAGCAACAACTCTCAGAAAAACAGCCCCAAATCCCTTCCTATTTTACTCTTCCTCTCGTTATGTCCATAAATAAAAATAGTTGCATTTGTCCATATGGCATCGCACTTTTGTTGATATTCTAGCGAGTATCTCCTGCGCTGCCGGCACTCGCTACGCCCAACGCGCCAACTGCCATCGCCATCGTCGCCAGAAAATCACAAAACCTCCAAATCAAAGGCATTTAAACCACTAAAAGTATGTATCCTCCTATGATGAATTGAATAGTGTCGAGTGTACGAGCAACGTAGCTTCTTCTCTCCCAAAGCTCGTGGCGTGGGCAGCCCTCTCATGAGGATTCGCTCGAGATGGCTTCCCAGATCTCTCAAAGGCTAATCGTCAATCCATATTGGGAAATTTAGATATCAATATCGTACAGGTAAGTATTATCGGCGTCGGTAGTCGGTCTTATATTGACTTTGGCGGATAGGGGTTATGGCTGAGATGGTTCATCAGCCAAACCGACGGCGATGCTGCTAAGCAGTAGATCTGCATCAGAAACAATGAATAAGAGAGAGAAATTGTAGAGGAATAATGGATATCTCCGACTCCTAAATCAAGTGTTGCTGTGTCCAAGTGTTCACTGAACAAGACCTGGCTGCTTTCTTTGCCCTCTACATTTTGTATCTGTGCTCTTTGAACATCAAAGAACAGACATTTAAATACTTGAAACAGATACACCTGGATCTTCAGCTAACTTAATCTTGTATCAGCTGCTCCATCATACCATTAACGGTCAAGCGACACCCAAAGAAGACACCTAAATCACACAAGGAGAAGCCTCTATGGAAATTAATAGAAAATTGTATTTTCCTGCGCCAAAGTCTTGGCTTTTCGACAACTAAATTGCTGTCCGCTTCATGGTATCTCAAAGCACTGTGCCGCTCCCATACTCGAGCTATAACCCGAGTCCATCAAGCCCGTTATCCCAATCCGAAAGCGAATGTCCCGTCCGATACGCCCCAAGTATATTGCCCCTTTTCCTTGGCTAGAGCCCTGCTCACAAGGCCAGTCCCGTCCCGTCTTTTGTCCACCGGTACACCGCCAAAAGCTCCCTTCGTCGTTGCTGCTGCTCCCCCAGATCTTCAGGCACACGACCCCGGACCTGAGCAAGAGCGCTACGCATGACTTTGCTGAATTTACGCTATCTCACTGTTAGTCTCATCCTAAATACCCTGTCCATGGGAACTCACCTGATATTCTGTGCTTAGAGTTACTACACATGCTTCGTGAGCCCGCACGATTGTCTCGCATGCCTTTGCAACGCTAGGCGATGCCTCCGACTGCAGCTTATCCGCGATAAGCAGCAGCAAGAACGATCCCTGCAGAAGATAGATGCCGAAGAAGAACGGCATAAACTCCAGCCCAGGGTCGAATTCGAGAATCTGATTAATGGCCTCGGCCGCCGCTACCGCATGCCCTGTTGCCGTGATGAATCCTTGTGAGGAGATCCACAGGTCTTCATCATCCAGCAGGTTGATAGGATCCCATTTCCCGGCCAGAAGAATATGCAGAACGTGCATCACATGAGTCCCATATGCTATCACGATACGAGTCTGGATATTGCTCTCGGTGAGACGGTTCGATCCATTGGTATGCACCGAGTGAACAGACGGAGTGTTGGTCTCAGGAACTCCTGAACGATCATTACCCTCGTTGTTTGATGCGTCGGCTCTGTCCTCTACTACTCGAGGTAGGTTCTTGTGCTCAAAGGCCTGCAGACTTTGCTCATATATCTCGAGGTGTCGAGTAATTTCTGCCGTTTGGGCATTCCATTCGTGACTTTGGCGAAATCCCACACCAAAGCGAGGGTGGTTCTTTGCGTGATGCAAATCCACAATCTCGCCCAGAATGGTCATCAATGGAAGGAAGTATCCAAAAATGCTATGGCCACGACATTCGTATTGGGGACCACGAGCTTGTGGCCGATCAGTGGTATATACCTCGGGGCTGCTCGCTAGCAGATTGGGGTCTGTGTTTGGGTTAGGGTGGCTGCTAAAGTTGCCGTTCTGCCATACAGCATCATCCATGGGTTGCAGTAGATCTTGACATTCGATATCGAGGAGGAATAGGGGACGATTGTAGCACAACGCCAAGTGCCTGTCGACGATGTATAGGAGCCACCAAATTCGGCGTCGCTCCTCACGTTCCTCTTCTCCCACATAGTCAGCACCATTGATGCCTCCTTCTGCATCATCTGCAGTATCGGTGTCCATATTCTCTTGAGTCGCAGGCAAGGGCCCAGGAGGAAGTTCGCGTCCTAGCTTCAGTTCGCGGGCAAGGCCCCAAGCAGCTGTCCACCATCTCATGCTCGCACCTTTGTATTCGCTAGCTGATGCCACAACAGCGAGGTGAATGTACGTTATCACGTCGTCTAGGCTTCCTGCTGCCCCAAACGAACCATATTCTCCGCTCATGGCATCCGCGCTAATAGACCCAGGCATGGCTACACCCAAGCCCCCAAGAGCAACACCATCAGCGACTGGGCTAGGTGCATCACTTGGTGCTGTATGAATAAGAGGCCGAAGAAGATATACTGTAAGCTCCAGAAGCTTTTGGCAGGTCTTGGCACGGGCTGAGGGCGTGTTCGCAAGGAAAGGGGCGTCGCTTGTCTGTGCAGCGACCCACAGCATGCTTGCCAAAAGAGCCGGCTGACAAGGTCTCGGTTTTGTTTGATCAAGGAAGTATCGCTTCCGAAGTACGAAGCCCAAAACGTAGGGAGACATGGGGTGCATCTGTGCTGACGATGAAGACGCGAAATAGAGATCGACCAAGTCGCAAGCCAATGGGATCGGTATAATGTTATTAAGAAATGGCACTATCGGTTCGAGGACGGGATAGCGTAATTTGGAGTTGCTGAAACCTGGGTGAGGAACCTGAGATTGATATTGACCTGTGGGTGAGGCCATCGAGATCCCCCATCCGGGAGATGCTCCCTTTCCCATTGAGTATCCGAGTGGGCTGTTTCCCATGCGGAATGTCGAGTTGTTTGCAAAGCTTGGAGGGCTCTGAGCCTGCATCGTGTACGGGAACTCAGAGTAGCCGGGCATATTGCTGCGTCCACCTGGAGCATAAGGTTGGCCGTTTACCACAGGGCCCTCTAGGCCTTGTGAATCGTATCCATGTGCCATGCCTCCGAATCCATTCAGGTCAAGACCTCCATTGTTCTCCATATGTTCGTTGTCCAGGGAAGGCCGGCCCAGATGGGGCTGTTCGTTCATGTTACCAAGGGGGTCGAGGCCTTCTAGACCTTGGGTATGCCGCATCACATCGTCGCCTGGATCCCTGCTCGACTTGCTACTTGTACTCGGGTGTCGTTGATTAGCTTGCTGTTCCAGCACGATGTTTGATGAGTCAATCCCTTTGTTGGAGGATTGGCCGTTCTCAGAAATAGCATCCTCGAGGTTCTGCCCTGTGGCAGCTGCTGCAGCTTGAGCAGCAGCCTGCTGAGCCAGCTCCTTTCTCGAGGCTTTACCCCTCTTCTTCCTTTCGCGAATGTACTCGCACCCCAGGCCGAATTCTACAGAAGTCAGAAACACTACATCGATGCTTTGACTTCAGTACCTACCGATACAGTGTGCGCAGGGGTGCTGGCCATCGCATTTTGTCCGAAGCTGGTTGCATTGATCGCAAGCTCGGCTGATCCTCCTCCTGATGGGGCCTGATGTGGTAGAACCACGCGAGGTAACTCCGTAAGGATGTTGTCGGTTCTTCGCTTGAGGAGCTGTCCTCTCGAGATGAGGACTTGAGAGGGATACAGGCTGTGATAGTGGTTGAATTGAATACTGGTGACTCTGGCCAAGGGAATCTAATCCGTTGCCATGCATCGAGCCCTGCTGAACATTTCCATCGGGAGAAATGTTCGATGAAGTGATGTTCTGGTAGGGTGAGAAGCGTTGAAGAGGATTAGATAACATCTTGCTAGTGCTCGCGCTTTACCGCGGCTTCTGCAGAGTATGTTGCAGTAGCAATGTGAACGGGGACTCGGGCAGTAAGGGTTAAATAAGCTATGAGCTATTCCCCTCTATTGGTGACGACAACAACAGCTTCTCTGAGGAACATGGTCAGCTTGCTCTCTGCAGGCAGGACTCAATTAGTTTATGGGGAAGTGCTAGAGATATGGAAACAGGGGTTCGAGTCTGATGATGGTCGCATGCGGGTGGCAGAGACATCGAAACAGAACAAGATCAACGCCCGTTGCTATCAGGGGGCAAATTATTGGATGGCAGGGGCCGTTGAGTGCTTGACGAAATGTCTGACACCTTTGCATGAGGAGGATTGACGGACACAGGATCTTGGATGGCAGTGCCTTGCCCGTATAGATGATGGGGTATATGAGGCGTGCTGAAAAGAAGAGTGAAGTGGTATAGTATAATAAGACAAGAAGAGTGTATAAGACAGGAGACTAAAGGAATATCAAACTCACCCTAGCCGTTTGAGAGGGTTCCAGCTGCCGGTAAGATATTGGCTAAATAGCTTATTGCCAGATGGGTTGCGATTTGCGGGATCGTTGGATATGCTTCCGAATCCAACTCCAGGAGCGTCTTAATGCAAGATTGTCGTTTATGTTGCAGTTGATTCGGCGATCCCAAGTTTCAAGAGGCAGACACAGGAGAGTCTTTTATGACAAGATCAACCACCTTACTGCTTTTTAATGGAAGCTCAAGTCAAGTCATGTCAGATCAGAAGACTGACTGACTGACTGACAGGTGGATCTTGGGGGGTGCAGTTGCGTGAGTCTGTATAGACCAGATCCTTGGAGTTGGGGTTGCGACTTTTTGATCAGAGACCTTGAACGACGAAGAAAGCCACAATCTGGATAAATTCGAATTGTCTTGAACGTCAACAATGATGCCAGCAATGACAGAGAAGAGGCGAAAGAAATGGGCGTCGTAGTTTTCTGCACAATGGTCGTGGCGGCTCGTGACCGAAAAGTCTCAGGAAACCAGGACCGGGCTTCTCAAGAAGGGGGAAGTATTTTTGCTAGGCCAACATTGCCCCAAGAAGTTATCGAATGCCAAATGGGTCGCTTATTACTCCGTACGGAGAAGTGAGGATCTAGTCCAGGTTAGTCCCCAGGCTTGGGAGCGAGGTCCCGCCGAAGGTGGGTTGATGAGCAGATGTGGAGTGGTGTAAGAGGTGGAGGATTTAGGGCATGGGTGTCACTTGCAGTTGCAGCAAATGGACCTTGTCGGTTGCTTGATCCGAACTGAATTGAATGTGACACTTGAGCTGGGGGCCGTGTTCGAGGCGTGTTCTTTTTCACGAGCCCAGGCTAGGTACTAGGTAGGTAGCCGCGCGACGTACGAACTGCCATGATAGCCGTTGAGGGGTGGGAATGATGGCAGCCATCTCCAGTATCTCATTTAATTAACTACCCAGCCAGCGGCCGGCCGGACGGAGAAGTTAAGGAGCTTCCTCATATGATGGCTGCCGTTCTAGGCAAGGAGTTGTAGCATGGTTGAGCATGTGCGGGCAGGCAGAAGTCAATCCATTGCCCTTCCAGTAGACGAGTGATGCTGTTCATGAGCTTGTTTGCAGTTCTCTGCTGTTCTTGTCCTGGCGACACCTGGGGCAAGCTAGGGTCATTAGATCTAGTGGCGTCAAGCGCGTGGCCGCCCATTCGATGGCTCGGTGCCATCTCAACCGAGGTTTGACGTCGTTTCTGTTTCCAATATGCTGGAAAGACAGAGAGAGCAGAAGGGATCTTCAGATTGCCCGTCGAGACGTACTGCAGTCATACGCCAAGTATTTCGTCTCGTTCGACAAGGCTCGATCGATGCTGCACAAGGCCCCAAGAATCGTGATCGTCCGCCGACCCGTGCCGAGGGTTGAGGTGACAAGGGATACATACATACATACATACATACATGCCTAAGTGGGTGTAATTGAGTGCGTGTGTGCGTGTGCGTGTGTGTGTGTGTGTGCTGCCTTAGGCTGTCGATTCCCCGGATTTTCAATGGGGTCTTTGAATTGTCTGAGCTTGATTCAAGATCGACGGGAGTCAATGCCAAGGTAGTTTTACGCGCCTTCCTTAACGGTTGTTAGCTTACTTTGGGGGTTAGGTACTTTCCCCCAATCTTTGAGGGATGTGCCGTACCTAACTTGAATATTACCTAGGAGATGAATCTTTAAGAGTCTGGTCCCATGCCTTGTTGCCAGAGGCTCGTTACTTTTACTCTTATTGTATTAATCCCAGCCATCAGTTGTTGTGTAACCTGCTCTTGTCGGAAATACCTACATAGTACACTATCCCAGCAAGCAGTAGCGGCTGCATTCGCGCACCAATGGCATCGCATAGAGCCCTGTCCAGACATGCATCAGCATCACGAATTGAATGAGGATTTAATAACAACTATAAAATCAAACCATGTACAGCAAAAATCAAAAAGGTCTTGGCTTCAAATTGGATGCTAGTTCCCCCCCCCTCCCTTTCAAGCTCTGCTCTGCAGCATACGTAACCGCATATCTCTGCAATTTCTCCATGACACTCACTCCTCTCTAGCTAATCTCGCCAATCGTTCAAACCCCCAAACCTCCCATCATGACGCCCACCGCCGGAATCTACTCCTTGTGGCGCCGGAAAGTAAGCGGGCTCACGGGCCGATTTCCCCAGACTCTCCCCCTGCAAGCACCCCCGGTTCAACGGCTGGCTCCATGACCTGACCCTTCAGCGGCACACGCACCGTTCTTCACACACTCACTCCTGCATATGTGATATACGCTGTAGATTCTCTGTTCCCCGGCTGCAGCTCTCGACACCCTAAAGCTCATCCTTTGCACAATAAGCTATCACGTTATGTCTTCTGTTGTCCCTTGTTCCCGGCCACCACGTGGTTCTCTCTTTTGCACCTCCTCGTCTTGCCGTGTGTGGCTGACTATGCTACATAGTATAGCATCCTTTCCTATATATCCAACCGTTTCCATGGTTATGGTAGTGCCGTACATAGCCACCTGTAACCCCTTGGATTCAGGAGCCGGTAAACGCGGTGAATCAAGCTTGACCGGCTCATCCAAAAGGCTACACATTTGATGGTATGATGTAATTAACCCTACCTTAACCAAGAGCCTACAGGATTCAATCACACCGCACCGTGGCTTATCATGTAATGCGCCTCCATGGCGTCTAATCACCAAGCCGCATTTGTATATCTCAACTTGAGCTGTATACATTCATAACCAACTCCAGGACCGTCTAAGTACATAAAACTCCGATCAAGTTGTGACACTTGACCTACCCATTGTAAATTAAAGAAAAAGTTGATTATATTCCTTAATCTAGACCCGGCAGCCATCCACCCCGGGATAATGACGCCCCTAATCCGTCAAGCGCGGCTATCTGATCATTGGCCTCGGCTTGTATATTAGCATTGCTGTCTGCGGTGGTATTAGGGGTGTCTTGATTGCCGTTGTCGCCGAACATAAAGACTGAGTTGTCCTGTCCGTTATTGGCCATCTGCCACGCCTCGAAGCTTTGGTGCCACCTTGCGCTGTCGTTCAGGAACCATTCTTGGCCGTCCATTCTCATCGCGCGGTTAGACGGCGCACCGCTGACAGGCGGAAGGCCTGAGCCAGCGTTTGACATGGTGCTGCGGTTAATAGGCGCAAATGCCTGCTGGTAAGACGGCATTGATGACGTTACAGGGACAGAGTTCCATCCACCCATAGGCTCGGAACCAAAGCCCGCATTGGCTCTGTTCACAGGTATACCCTGCGGTTGTGTAAGAGTAGGATTCGAGAGTGGTGCACTTGTCATCATGGCATCCGTCACAGATCGTTGAGGTTGCTGCTGCTGAAGCTGTTGCATCGGTCGAGCGAGGTGTGCTCGACTAAACTGAGGAAAGGGGCTGTACTCTCCCATAGTCTTTAGCCCGATACCGCTATCAGACATAGGTGAAGCGCCAGGATTCGAATGGGGCGAAGGGACGTCAGAGGTGCTGTACGTTCCGTACTTTTCATCGGCTCGGTGTAAGACGAAAGCGGCATCCTCGGGAAGCTCGCAGTTCCATTTTCGAGCAAGTACGCTGAGAATGCTAAGTGTTCTTCTTGCGCAGAGCCAGTCTTCGGCAATCTCTTCGAGATGCTTCACTCCATGCGTGATATCCCTTCGAGCAGTTTTCTCAGGGAGGTTAAGTAGATGGATTGTGCACGCGCTATGCACCATATAAACTGCGATGTTGCAAATCTGGCGCAGATTCCAGAGTTTTTTGTATAGTCGAAGAAGCTTTGATATAGCGCCAGCATTCGCTGTGCAAATGCGACGTGGCGAAACGTGCGGTGGGAGAGGCGAAGCCGTGGGTGAATATTTTAAGAAGGGTCGGAAGAGATGTATGTATTGGAGGTGGAAGAACATGCTGCTCACTGTCAGTATTCTCAGCTTGCTTGTAGCCGTGCTACTTACTGCATAAGAAGCACGTTAGGTAATTGGCCGTCCCTGGGCTCAAATTCCTTTGGAAGCTCCTTTCGCCATTCCTCTAGGCGACGGTGCAACTCGCTCAGTTTCTTGAGCTCCACGGCCTTTCCGCTAGATCTGCCAATGTTGCTTGGGTGATAGAAGAATGCGAGCAGATCGCTGCTAATTTCAGAAAGCTTTGACATCTGAAGAGCGATGGCGCGGGTTCGTGAAGGCTGCTTGAAAGATTGATCGAATCCGTTATCCGTATAAGGCGACCACAAATCAGCGTCCTCGTCAGGGAACACATCAAACTTGGAAACATTAAAGGAGCTCTTGGGGATCTGCGGGAGCCTGCCTAGATAATTAGACCAACACTTGTCGAATAAGTAGCAGCCCCAGAATGTAATGCGCCGGGCATCAATCTCATAGTCGCTCATTCGTTCCTTATCGAGCTGGCTCACATCTAGGTTAAGACCAATGTCTTCAGCCATACGGAAACTCATGCCGCTGTAAACCCATCCTTTAGCTTCACGAGCGCACCCAGCCTCTCTCACGGACATGAGCGCCAATGCTTGAACGGTGACTAAGCGCGGCTTTTCATACTCGTCGTTCTCAATAATCAGCCGCTTCGCCTCAGCAAAGAAGTGATCGCCTTTTGTCCGGCTGTCTCCAGGGGTACCATAGGCGCCAGCCACACTCGTGAAATGGCATCCTAATGCGAGCATAGCATTGACCAGTAGTGAGGAACAATACGCAGTGCCTCTGCCCAATGCGGCCTTGCCCTTAAGAAAGTCCTGGAAGAACATAGTCTTTGAGAGTGTGGTGAAATAAGGGTAGTGCCAATTGAAGTACATGTTGATCAAGTGGGTAATGAGCTGAGTATCTTGGGTGACGCGGGTCCACGATGTGATTGGATCGCCTTCGGAAGCGTATTCTTCAAAGTTTGGCTCGATTTCTCCTTCGTGAGTCGGATCACTCAGGTAGATAAGGTGAGAGGTGCCTCCAATGAAACGGACGTTTCCATTCTCAAGTCTGAGTTCGCCCATTTTGCGAGCTAAATCCCTCTCGCCCTGCACAGGCTGGTCGGTTGTATAATTATCATTGGTTTGATCATAATCATCAGAATCGTCCTGTGCCGGTGGGAGCGGTTCTGGTTGTTGCTGCTGCTGCTGTTGTAGCTTAATGATATCTTCGGCCACGGCGTCAAGGCTATTGCAGGTCCGGATTTTCTGAACAATGCCTGACACATCTTCCTCCTCGGCATTCAAGATTGCTTCGATTAAAATCTGTAAAGTTGAGTTGCGGGCCTTCATGCTGTCGACTTTTTCACGATAGACACCCTTCCGGCGATGGTCTGAGTTGGGATCATAAACGCACTCAGTTCCATAGACGCTAGAGCATGCCGCGCAACTAGGTAGAGCACCATCGCATTTCGACTTTCGTTTGCGACATGCTATACAAGCTGTACTCACACAGCGTCGCTTCTGGCTGGCACTATCGGCCCCTCGGCGAGACTTCTTGCGTGTTGCGCCTGGAACTGAGGCGGAAGGGCCGGCTTGCACCGTAGTCTCGGGACGCGGCTCTTCCATGTTGGTGAAGCACAAGCGAGATGCTGGGGAAGAATGTGTATGCGAATGAAATAAGAGGTAGATGTCAGAATGAGGCAGACGGTCCAGATAATGAACAGTCTGTGAGATAATATGGCGCGATCTTTTGAGTAGACGCCCACACAGCAAGCTGTGGGGGACGAAATCGTGGTTACAGGTTGAATGGGGATCAGGAGTTTGGCTGGAGCTAAGCGAAAATGGAGTCTTTGCGGTTGGCCAGCTGGTACGGCTGTAGCAGTGAGAGTCTATTCCATGGTGCGGATGAGGGTTTTGTAATCAATCATGACTGGTTCCAAGAGAAGGGGATCGAGTCTGCCGAGACGATTTCCAGCTCGAGGGGGGTCCTTTCTAGGGTCAGGGCCGAAGACAGTCCGACAAGGTGAGGTGATGTGAGATGATGTGATGTTTTTAGTGAGGTGAAAGGGCGATCGAGGTGACCAGGGACCGGACTGGACGGGACGGGGGGGAAGAATATGAGGTCGAAACAGAGATGTTGCGGCTCAGCAGAGACCGATTGCGGCGTAGATGGAAGTGAGATCCGATGAGCGGGAATGATAATTGATGATTTAAGAGGCAAGAAAAGCCAAGCAAGGTACAAGTCCAAAGTTAAACAGAGCAAAAGGAACGTTCACGAGACGAGCTGCACTTGGTTGGACTTGGTTGGACTTGGGACTTGGGCTGGGCTGAGCTGGGCGGAGGAAAAGAGCCTGGCGTGGAGGCAAGAAGCCAGGGACGGCGTGGAGGGGTCCCACTCTGCCTTTGAGTTCTGGCGACTCAGAGAAAGGCGTTATGTAAGTCAGTTTAGTTTGAGCCACCTTAATTCCAACCTCTTCCTAGCTAGCCTCGACTATTTGGGTATAGTGTCGGTATCCGGCTTTTGCAAGAATGAAGGCCTGCCAAGATAGCTTATTTCCAAAAGCAAAAACACCACAGGCTGTTATACGGACGATCAGGACGACTAACAAAATGACGCGGATAGGTAGGTAATCAACCTTTATCTGCACTGTCCCGTCCCGTCCCCCGCTTCAGCCCGATCGCCCTGCCAAGGGTGTGGCTCCGTCTCCGTACCTATCTTCCGGGGCCCCAGCGTCCCTGATAGCGACTTGGGCATGTCATCCTGATAAGGTCTCAGGAGCGCACTCAGATTGGCCACCAACTGCCCGTATCGAGAGGTCTAGAATCTCGTGCGGCCCGGGACTTGAGCTGCATTTTTAACCCGTGGGAGCGGTACCGAATTACCCCATCTGTGCTTCCATCAATCTTGTGGCGCCTCAAGAACCAACCGCGTTTGGTTTGTACTACATGACATACTTTAACCAAGCACTATACATACCTACTTTATCGACTACTCACGCACGTTGCGTTTTTAAGCATTCACTCAAGGATACCTTACCTACGTCGTTCGTCCCCTGCCCATGTATGCTGCATCTGTCAGCCAAGCTGTGGTGTGACCTGATTACCAAAATGGGCGTATGATCTTATCAGACAACCTCAGTACCTACCTTCTACCTATGCCATACCCTGACAAACAAACCATCTTTTCAACAAATTCACCCCTATAGTAAAAGCATGAAATCAATTGCGTCAGAATTCTCCGTGAATCAGCCACTAACCCTAACCAAGCATCCAGAAACTGCATCCAAGTCTAATTCAAATCTAGGGGTCCGTGTTTCGTTGTTGGTGGCTGACATGACCTGGACTTCATCCACCCTTGAGAACTGCTATGGATCTGGTGGCTGCGATTCCAATACCCAATCTAAGTTAGATTCTCATATACGTGTATACCAATAGTATTCGGATTATAACTCCATTAAGCATAATTTGCAGCGCTTAGCCCGGGGGCGGCAGGATTAAGCCGCCATTACTACCAAAATACTCATGACCCTCGACCAAGAGGCTTCTATTCTAGTCAAGTTTGAATCGACAATGCCCTTCGTACTACGCACGTACAACATCTTCAGCGCATAGAATCTCAACATTCATAAAACATACAATCCAGACATGACATGCTTTTACCAGTGGTGATACATACAAGATACATCCGGCTGTCTACCGTACACTCTAGAAGATGGTGGTATATTACACAGGCACACTCATCTGCCCAATCAAAACTCTCAATCGCCCTACCAGCACCTCAAACCCGCAAGCTCCGCGCCATCAAATTCATTAGCCCCGTCCCAGGTACCAGTTATGGGCCAACTGGTTGGTCAAGTAGCTGAAAGGCGTGGGGACCTCTGCCATTCCCTTCCTCGCCACGGGGTGGCGAAGGTAGACCGCAGCGCAGATGTTGGGGTTGACCTCTAGGTAGCGGGGGATGAAAGCAAAGGCGGACATGTAGGGGCGAGGACGCCAGGGAGTAGCGTAGGGTTTCGACTCATCGATGGGGTTCTCGGCGTCCTTCTTCATGATGATGGCAAGACGGCGGATTTCCTCCTTCGTCAAATCCTCACGTGCAAGGATACGTGCAGCACGAGCACGCTCAGCCTTGTCCTTGAATCCTTCCAGACCCTCCTCAAGGACCTTGTTCTTGAAAGCCAGCCGCTTCTCTTCCCTCTGCTGGCGTAGCTTCCTCTGCTCCTCACTTTGCTTCCACTGCTCCTGAGTTTCCTCTGTAGACGGTGCTGTGTCGGCTTTTCGGAAGTTATCCACTGTTCCGAGCTTGTCGATTTGAGACTGAATCTCTTTGAGGAGATCCCTAGCGTCAATCTCACTATCTTCGGGGAGCGCAAGGAAGCGCCTGGCGGTGTCACGGAATAACCGCAAGTCCTTCTTTTGCCTGGCCGACAGGTCCTTGAGGTCGCCCTTTAGGATTTCTCGGGCCGTACTTCGAAGGCTCTTGACACGGTGCAGTTGGATTTGACGCTCGGCACGCTCCTGGTCAAGCGATTCATCGGTCAACGTCTCATCAGCGGGCTTGGCGTCCTTGCCTTTCTTAGCAGCGACGGCTTCAAGAATTCTCGACCGCTGGTTGAGACCCCATTCCTTGGCCTTTTCTTCCTCCTTCTCGATCGATTCCTGAATTTGCTTCGCTGTGGTGTCGGGCTGCTTTTGTTCACCAGTACCGTAAAGAACCTTCTCAATCTCGACTTGGAACATGTCGCCAGGGTTTAATGCGTAAGAGGGGTGTACCATCTGTACCACGTTAGAACTAGATCCAACGATGAGCCCTTTGTGTGAGATCTACCTTCTTGCCATTGACCTTGACAGCTCCGTGAATGATAAACTGACGAGCTTGTCGTACACTACTGGCGAACATGGCGCGGAAAACAGCTGTATCGAGTCTTCGTTCCAGGGGCGCAAAAGTCATTTGCATATATGGTGTCATGTTCTGGAAATGCTGAGAGAGCATTTCATTCACATCGCCAAAGCCACGGACTCGCTGACCAGGATGAGAAGGACTTCGGACCTTGGTGCTGCCTTTAGGAACTCGGGAGTAAGACTCGGCTGTTACGTTGGAAGTAGACAAGCCTGAGCCACGGCCAGCGGCTTGCTCTGCACCATCGTGGGCGGCAAGGTACTCGGGAGGTAGGTCGACGGAGGACATGAGGCGTCTCGAAAATAGCCGTACCCATTTCTTCTCGGAGATGTGCTCGCCGTGGTATCCTCGGGTTTTCGATTTGGCTGCCCATTTCTGTTGGAAGAAGGTCGCTCGGCCCTTTACTTGTGGCTCGCGACCGGCCGCACGAGCGATATTATACAGGTTGTACTTGTTCCATGATTGCCTGAGTTTCTATATCGCGTGTCAACGAAATTCGCCTGGCGCGGGGTAGAACCGCCCTGAAACATATCAATGGCAGTGCAAAGTCGAACATACCGGTCGGTTAAGACTGTAGTATCTCCAGGGCTTACGCATCTTGACGGATTGAGGCCCACGGTACCGGGAACTGGCTCGTGGTGGTTGAGCCTTCGGTACCAAAATTTTGGACTTCAATTCAGCTGCACCAACGGATTATCCTGTCGTTCCGGCCCTGCAACTCAAACCTAGTCTCGAAGCTGACATAATCATGTGTCGCCGGATATAGTGGGGCATAAAATCAATTATACGGAGACGCGACTCAATTAAACACGACGCGTCGCTATTAACCCGGAGACTATAGAATTGATTTGGTTCAGTCCCACCAACAACACAATCGTCTTTTGACAATCTTTTGATAACCAGAATTCTTCTTTCTTGACTCTAGAAAGGTTATCGAAAATGCTTTCGGCATCTTCTCCCATCACTTTTCCTCAGAGTTCCCCTCCTACAACGAAACGCGCCAAACCCCACGATCATGGCCCTCCTAAACCGAAAGCCCGGGGTCCATTCCTTGTAGAGGAGGACGATTCCGAATCCGAAGACAATGAGGAAGTTTCCGACTCTACACATGCAGCAAAACGTCTTATGACAGAAGATCCACGAGAGAAACCTTCAGATACGATAGTGCAAGACGAGCCAACTGCTGCAGAGCCCCTTGCTCACTCTGAACGGACCTCAGATACCCCCGACGTACAAATTCAAGAATCAGCATCGTCGAGCCAACGACCAATATTCTCAACTTCTATCTTTAGCAGCCATGTACCCCAATCGTTCGTGGTAAGAACATGTAAGGGCAGGGCCACAACCATCAAGGAGCGCAAGACGTCCACCGCACCCACATACGAATCAATGGTTGCTGCACGATCAAAAACGAAAGAAGGGCGAGCGAAACGAAGCTACTATGGTGTCGATATTCACAACCTTATGAATGCTGCTTCTGCTGAGATTGTGAGCACGCGACAAGCACCAACAACCGAGCCTAGCGCCCCAATACAATCGATCGAGCCCCCTGTACCAGCAGGTAAAAAGCATAAGCGAACCCTGTTATGGACGGAGAAATATCGAGCACGAAACTTTATGGACCTATGTGGTGACGATGGAACCAACCGACTGGTATTGCGTTGGTTAAAGAAGTGGGATCCTGTGGTATTTCCTGGATCGACAAAGTCAAGGCCAGTGATCCCGAGGCGGCCGGGTGCAAAGCAACAGGAAGAAGAGGAGAAGCCTCATAAAAAGATCCTCATGCTGACAGGGCCCCCGGGTTTGGGAAAGACAACGTTGGCTCATGTGTGTGCCAGACAAGCGGGCTATGAAGTTATGGAAATCAACGCCAGTGACGACAGAAGCCGTGATGTTGTCAAAAATCGAATTCGCACCAGCTTGGGAACAGAAAGTGTCAAGACGGTCAGCAACCGCAAAGAAGGGGAAGGCCCTCAGAAATTGGCCAAACCAGCCTGTGTTGTGGTGGATGAAGTGGACGGTGTCGTGTCTGGCTCAGGGGGCTCAGGTGACGGTGGCTTTGTGAAGGCACTGATAGACCTAGTTCTTTTGGACCAAAAGAACGCGTCAGGAAATATATCCTCAGGTGATCATGGGCGTAAGAAACAGGGCGACAACTTTCGACTAATGCGTCCTCTGATCCTCATTTGCAACGATGTCTATGCTCCAGCTCTTCGACCGCTTCGACAATCCGGCTTGGCCGAAATCATTCACGTTGGCAAGCCTACTATGGAGTCGGTAGTGGGTCGACTGAAGGCCGTTTTCGAAAAAGAGGGTATCCCTTGTGAGAAAGATGCTGCGCGGAAGCTCTGTGAGGCAGCTTGGGGTATGACCAGCGGCATTGACGCCAAGCGGGGAGCTGAGAGCACTGTTGAGGGTGATCTTCGAGGTGTTATGGTGGTTGGTGAATGGGTTGCTGGACGTTTTCGAGCATCATCTCTGGGTGGTACGGGCCATCTCACTCGACAATGGCTTGAGCGTAATGTTCTCCAAGACCTGACCAACGGCGCTGGCGGTGCTCGTGGTATGGGTCGTGGTGGTGTCAAGGATATCGTCTCACGGCTCTTTCAAGAAGGAGGTGGTTTTCCCAAGCAAGCCATGGATTTCTCAAATTCCAAAACAAAGCATGAACAGCCTCAGGCTGAGCTGGGGTTTGGCGAGGTCCAAAAGAAGCATGCTATGGAAAGATTGCAGCAGATGATTGACACAAGCGGTGAAATCAGCCACATCATGACCGAGGTGTTCGCCGAGTATCCAAACCGCGAATTCAACGACGACCTCTACCTTACCAAGCCGAACCAGGCGTACGATTGGATGCACTTCCACGATACATGTCAATCGCGCCTCTATGCCAGCCAAGAGTGGGAACTGGCACAGTATCTCAGTCAGCCCGTACTAGCATGCCATCACCTATTCGCATCCCCAAAACGTTATATACCTAGCATGGGTTACGATCGCCGCTGGGGTGCTGAAGCGGAAGTTGATTCTGCTCCTCCGCTGCCCTTCTCCGGCCCACGCGCTGACTACCAAGCTTTTGAAGCAGAGCGACAGAACAGAGCTCTGCTTCAAGCTCTGCAAGGCCAACTTCCGCCCACACTTATGCGGTCGTTCCGTAGCGCTGAAGATGTTGCTGCGGAGTTTCTCCCCTACCTTGCTCGCCTCGTATCTCCCGACGTAAAGCCCGTCGTCGTAGGCGGGAGCCAAGGCTCAACAGCCAGCGTACGCAAGGACACCGAGCGTGCCATGGTCAAGCGTGCTGCTGAAATTCTGGCCGAAGTAGGCATCGAATTGCAGAAGGGAAGGATTGAAAGTGACTCGCTCGCCAATCGAGCACCACAATATGTATACCGCATGGAGCCGTAAGTTATAATAACCTCTCACAAAACGACCACCACTAACACTCGCCTAGGGACCTCGATATTCTGTCAACGTTCGAGACAGGTGCATCACCACTTTTGCCCTCTGCAGCACCTACACGATACGCTGTTCGTCAAGTGCTCGATCAGGAACTACGGCGGGCGCTGGCAGAGCGAGAAGCCCTCGCTCGTCAATCTCGCTTCAAAGCTGGCAACCCTCTTGGACACGCCGAGCACCTCAGCAGCGAGAAGCTTGCCAGCTCCAAGAAGCATGCTATTGAGGAAGAAGTCAAGGATGCTACGCTCATCAAGCGCGACTTCTTTGGCCGAATCATTGAGGCGCGGCCACTTGCAGAGATTGTTGGAGATACTCCACAGCAGAAAGCGAAGAGAGAGGAAAAGGAGCGCAAGGTGTGGGTGACATATCATGAAGGATTGAATAATGCTGTGAGGAAGCCAATGTCGTTGCAGGAGTTTATGAAGGGCTTATAAGAGCATATTTGGATGAGACAGGTTATGGTTGCATAGCGCGGTGAAATCCAAGAGTATCTTTATTTAACTAAACGATTTCGACGCTCATCTTATACCAACTAAGGCTCCTGTACTCTGAGCCGATTATAGTTCTATGTCCGCGACGGACAATATCCAGAAAACATTTTATATCTAAGATCTACATTTCTACAGCTTAGCCTTGATAACGTCCTGATCAGGTCCAGCCTTTGGTCGCTGCGACGGCACAGACAGGGGATCGTAGACGCTCGACGAGAGGTTATCCGAAGGCACAGCAGAGTGCTGGAACAGACTTCGGGTGTCGAGCAGACCAGGGTGCAAGTCAGCGATGGTGCGTGCGCCGATGAGTCGCATGTTCATCTCCAGCTCATCCTTGAGAAGCTGCATAGCACGGGAAACACCAGCCTCGCCGTACGCACTCATGGCGTAGAGGAAAGGTCGTCCGATACCGACGCCGCGGGCACCGAGGCAGAGTGCCTTGAGGATGTCGGTTCCTCGGCGCACGCCTCCATCGATGAAGATCTCGATCTTGTTCTCGAGACCGCGCTCGCGCAGCACGGGCATGGTCTCAGCGAGGACCTCAATAGCGGAGCGGGCAAACTCGAGCTGTCGACCGCCGTGGTTGGACAGCACGACACCCTGGCAGCCGTGGTCAATGGCCTTGAGGACGTCCTCGACGCGCTGGACGCCCTTGAGGATGATGGGCATGGAGGTGATGCTCTGGAACCAGGCAATATCCTTCCAACTCAGCGCGGGATCGATAAAAGTCGAGATAGCGCGGGCAGCGCCCTGGCTGTTATCCGTCTCGGTGCCCTCCTGGACGTGAGAGCCCGGGTCAGTAAACTTGGAGCGCATATCCTTCTCACGACGGCCGAGCTGGGGCGCATCGACAGTGATGAAGAGACCCTTGCAGCCGCGCTTCTCGGCGTGCTGAACAATCTTCTTTGTGATGGCGCGGTCCTTGTTGACGTAGAGCTGCAGCCACTGGACCTGGTCGCCGGCCTTTGCGTCGACGATCTCATCGAAGGAGCATGAGGCGAGCGTGGGGATCATCTGGATGACGTTGTGCTTGGCGGCGGCGCGGGTGAGGACAACCTCACCCTCAGGGTTGCCCAGCTTTCCGAGGGCTGTGGCCGTTACGTAGACGGGGATGTCGGTCTTTGTGCCGAGCATGGTGGTTGAGAAATCGATGTGTTCGACGTCGACGAGGATCTGAGGGCGGAACCAGATGCGATGGAATGCGCTGTGGTTTTCTCGCATCGTCTATCAGATATTAGCAGGCTGTTCAGTATAGCGAATACTGGGGGTATATCCGTACAATCTCATCGTCTGCGGCACTCGAGTAGTAACCCCATGCAGTCTTGGTCATGATGCGCCGCGCGACAGCCTCAAAATCGAAGAGGTTATAGCATTGCGATAGAAGAGGCTTCTGCTCAACGCGCTCCAGGCGCTGCTCCTCATCAGGGTCTGCCAGCTTCTCCTCGTGCTGGACGGTGCCCATGTCGACGGGGCCGAGATGCTTGGAGGCATCGAGATACTTGTCGAGGGTGTCGCGGGGATGGATGGGATCGTATTCTTCAGTGGCGTCTTTGCCCTGGGGAGCTGTTAGATATGCGATAGGTTAGGTTGATTCCAAGCAAGACATACGGCATATTTAAGAATAATCTTTTGACCTCCAGGGTGCTCTTTGAGATTGTTAGCCTTGTTCAATATGTCCCCTTCTACTCTGTCGCGTACCTGGTAGAAACTCTGTCACATCATATGCTTTTCCCTATCGCAAGATTCAAGTCAGTTAAAGTCGATAGACCACCCAACGGTTCAAGATTCATACGTGAACAATGACCCAGCACGAGTCAGCGCTGTTGTGCTCAGCAACTTCGCCGCCTTTTAACACCATCTTGACAGTTGTAATATGTGGTTATGTGAATATAGAGCTGTGTAGCACGCTTTCAGTTGGGAGGAAAGACAAGCCTTGTCGCGTCGCCTTTTGCCCGAAGATGAATTACGAATCGTTACCGGATCGACAGGGTATAATTGAGTGGACAGAATATGTCCTATGGGCCTCAGTGAATGCAAGTACAAGTATTTCAAATCAGTACAAAAAAAATGAAGTCAATGAGGACAAAAATATGGCCAAGATCCAACAATGATATACCTAAGGAACAAAAAGCCCCCGAGTCCTCCGGAGACCATTGACCGGCAACAAGTCCGCCACTACGGAGAAATGCGCCGGTGATGGCTTGGACTCGACAGCCTGTAAGATGGCCTGTATTACAGCGGTACCTTAACTGCTTTACCATATCTGGTCTAGCGCAAGCCCAAACTTGGGGTGGTAGCTCGGTAAGTCGGGGCGATGGGGTGCGGGGATTCAGGTGCTTAACCCTCATTTGGCCGCATATCATGATAACCTCGGCATAAAGAGACGCGACAGTATCATTTTATTACGTTGGCGACTCCGATGTCGTCAGATCAAACGTGGGTTCCAGTTCCTTTCTATGTATTGCTCATTGCTGTAATGCATTAGATAGCTACAACTTTTTATTTAGCACCACCTATTCCGTCTCTTGAGCTAGCATCCATGGCCAAACTGATTTGACATATGCAGCTCTGCGGGCGCCTATATAGGTAGAAAACGCTGTGGAATAAACACCCTCCCATCCACCTTTTGAGCTCACCACTCGCTCAATCACTTCCATGCGTTCAGCCCAGCCCAGGGATCGTTTTGCTGCTGTGGCGCTGCTGACTGAGGATGCGCGCTCGGTGGCTGGGCGTTTTGTAAGTTCTGCGGATACGCGCTGTTCGGGTGCCCACTGCTAGGCTGGTTTCCGTAGTGAAACGTTTGCTGAGGTCCAAGAGGCGGTGGTCCCGGTGGGGGAGGCGGCGGGACGAATCCTGGAGGCACATACCCTCCTTGCGTCTGCGGTGTTGAAGACGCTCCATATCCGCCAAACGACTGAGATTGTGCGAACGACGTCTGGTTCGGTGGCGGCGATGCTGGGCCCCGGTATCCTCCAATATTGAACGAAGTTTGATTCGGCGGAGGAGACGTCGGTCCCGGTGTACGTCCGTACTGGCTCGGGTTATATGTTGGCTGCACAAAGGTGTTGATAGGAGGTGGCCCGTACGACTGAGTCGTTGGCGGCGGGGAGAAGTTCTGGTAGGCCTGCTGCTGAGCCATTGTCTGCTGTTGCGCCGGCGGTGAGTTGGGCGTCTGGTATTGCCCCTGATAATTAGTTTGTGGGTATCGAGAACCTTGTGCCTGCTGGTACTGCGACGGGGGTGTTGGTCGACTCTGAGGCTGCGGTGATGACTTCGCCGGGTCCATCGACATACGGTCCATGAGTCCTCTGAGTCTTTCTCGCTCCATCTCGGCCTGCGAGTTCTTGTTGGATGACCGTTCTTGCTCGATCTGGTTGAGAAGTTGCGCTCCCTCAGATCTACGGTTGTTGACAAAGCTGTCGACATTCTTTTCCAAGCTCTCCACCGTCTCTCGCATCTCAGAATACCAGTTCTTGGCGCTCTGCAAGCCTGCTACCAAATCGAGGAATTCCTGATACGCTCGCTTGTATCGATTGACGACAGAGGATCGATGTCGCTGGATTGTCTCATACTTGCTCTGCTCCGACTGAACTCGCTTGTCTTGCAACAATCTATTGAACGTGCTCGTGAGTTCCTTCATCAAGGCCGATTGCTTGTGGTTGGCTTGTAGGAGTCGGTTCTGGTGAGGTCTAAACTTCTCCAGCTCTTGCTCAAATAATTGTGTCTCGTAGTTGGATATCGACTTCTTATTCAGTATTAGGATCTGTGAGATGTCGTCGTTATGAGCCTACCAAGGTTAGTTCTGTCCCATGAATTAAGTACACGTCACCTCGCTCACCTTCTCTTTCAAGTCCTTCAGGATCTGGTTTCGCTCGCGCTTGATGAGGTTGAGTTTCTTAAGAATATCCTCCACCTTGTTGATCTGATCCATCACGCTAGGTCCCTCGTCGAAATCATCGTCCAAAAGGTTAGGCTCCATGCCGGCAGGACTGGTCGCATTGCTCCCTCTTGCTCGAGCCTGCGCAACGGCACGCTGGAATAGTTGATCCACCTCGCCCGCCTGAGCAGCCCGTCGCATTTCATCAAAGTCCATTTCGTTCTGTCGAAGCTTGCCTGCCAGCTGATTGTCGCTCCTCGATGCCTCATCCAAAGCTTCGCGGTAGTGGCGGATATCGCCCCGCAGCGTCGTTGTCAACCTCGAGCTTGGCTGTTGTGTCCAGTCATTCTCGTACTTGGAGCGCATCTTTTCGCACACACCCTCCTCCATATCAAGCTGTTTAGTACTCTTGTCGAGGATCGAGAGGATAGAATCCTTTTCTGCCCTGAGCGATTCGAATAGAGTTACTGGGTTGTCTTGGTCGGAAACGTCCTCACACCATTGTCGAAAGTCCTCATCGGGTAAGATATCTTGGTCAAAGCCACCTTTTAACACTTGCAAAGCGCCTGGAAGTCTCAAATAATCCAGACTCGCTGCCATTTCGCCATTGGCCGTATCCACTCGCTCCGCCTCGGCTCGCACCAATTTGGCCTTTTCTTCATCGTATAAACTTGCCGACTCCGTCACAGCAAATGGTACAATCTTTGCGAATAGATCAGGTCCAGTGATTCGCTGGATATCCTGGCCAGCATACAGCTCGCTGACAGGGATAGGCTTCGCGGCTGGCAGTTTTGAGACAGCTTCCAGGCTGGCTTCGGCAGGTACATCTTGGTGATAGATATAGTCATTGTCCCTCAGAAAGCTCTGCAACTGGCTCTGTACTGTCGAGTAATGTCGTTTGGTTAATTCCTGCAGGAAAGTCCCGCAGTCAGCACTGAGATTCGAGCTCATGGGGACCGAGTTAGGAAAGCTCCTGGCGACACGCTCTGCCTCTTTTGCTTGGGTCTCGGCGACTTGCAATCGTCCTACGGCGATACCGTGTTGATTCGCCTCGTCATCCGCAATGGCCTGATAATATTGTGCCATGGAGTTTAGGAGATTGGTTTTAGTCTAGTCCCGTTAGCAGGTAGAGCCTTAAACACAGTCAGTAGTAGTTTGCGGATTTACCTGTATCATTAACAACCACACTTTCTCAAAGATTGCCTTGTTCACATTCTCCTGCACCCCCTCGAGGGCTTGGCCATATAAATAGCCTGCCTGAGCGGCTAATTTAGCGAGCAGTCCGATCTTTTTCTTATCCGCGATTTGCTTCTCAAGAAAGACTTCCTGGGCCTGCGCAAGCATGATATGAATCAGAGCTTTGACTGTTTCCCGACTTAGATCGGACGATGGTGCGTGTAGGAAATTCTCGTTGATATAAGTGAACATGCCAGCGGAGGCTTGGAAGTTGTGGTAGGCGACCTTGAGAGCGGATTCCTCGGCACGGTCTTGGGCGGCAGCATGGCAGGAGAGAACGGCGGAGATGTTGAAGATGATGGAGGCTTTCTCGAAGGCCAGTGAATATTGTGCGGTAGACTTATGTGTGAAAGCGTCGAACCTAGTAATATCAGAATCAGCACAGGTCTACAGACAGCTGTCCAATACGTTATGGACAATAAGATGGCCTGTGGCGAACGCACCATGTGAAGGATATTTTGATATGCTGTTCATCAACTGGGAATCGTAGATCGAGAAGCTCAAGCTGCCCATAGTAGCGATAGAGCATGTCTCGCCCAGATGTGCTATCCTTACCAGCACCCCTCACATCTTGCCTCAAACGATTAAGTGTAGCGCATTCCTCCGCATAACGTTCGGGATCATCGCCGTAGGTGTCGCGGATATAACCTTTGAGGGGCTCGATCCAGTCGATCTCGTTGGTTGCCTTGAGAGGCACCGAGATCATAGGAGACTGTCCCATGGTAGGCGACAGCTATATGACAAGTGACGGCGCAATTGGTTAAGGAACTTGATCGAGTCGAATAGGAAGAAAATTGCGCAGTGGGAGGCGGGAGCGTATGCAGCTTTGCGTGGAGACGTCAGCTGGAGCTCAAGGTCGAGGGTTGTACAGATATTGCCAAGGGCTGCAGGAGATATCGAATGAAATGATCCAACGGAGCGAAAGACAAATCGGGTTCCTGGTGGCCGCGTGCAATGCGACCCGATCTAGTTGTATTGCCCGATGTACGTAGTGGTAACGAGAGCTTGAGGCGCGTCGTCGTCGTAGAGGGATGGTTTGGGGGCGATGGCGGGGACAAGCTACGAAGCCAGATGAGAGCTGGAACGAGTAGTAAGCTTGAGGGAGACGCAGTTGAGCTGCGCTATTGACAGGGGTTATCCACGAGTGATACCACCTGTAGGAGATGTCAGTCGAGTCTGGAGAGCAGACACCACAATCGAGAGTGAGCTGTCTCGAGAAGGTTGTGAAGGATGAACTTGAAGGTCGAGGTTTGAGGTTGAGCGAGGTTAATGGGGAGCGGGGTCTGTCAGGCCCCCAGTTGGCGTACGGCGGTGACGAAATGGTTCCAGGG